>CAUYRH010050330.1:0-21106 GCA_963574655.1 Perodicticus potto
ATCAAAGTTGAATACATAGGATTCATGCTTCTCCATTCCTGTGATGTTTCACTAAGAATAATGTGTTCCACCTCCATCCAAGTTAGTACAAACGCTGCAAAGTCTCCATTGTTTTTGATGGCTGAGTAATATTCCATGGTATACATATACCATAGCTTACCAATCCATTCCTGGGTTGAAGAACATTTAGGGTGTTTCCACATTTTAGCAATTATAAATTGGGCTGTGATAAACAGCCTAGTACAAGTGTCTTTATAATATTATATAATTAAAATTATAGGGCAGTGCCTGTGGCTCATTGAGTAGGACACTGGCCCCATATACCGAAGGTGGCGGGTTCAAACCCAGCCTCGGTCGAACTGCAAAACAGAAAAATAGCTGGGCGTTGTGGCCTGTAGTCCCAGCTACTTGGGAGGCTGAGGCAAGATAATCACCTAAGCCCAGGAGTTGGAGGTTTCTGTGAGCTGTGTGATGCCATGGCACTCTACCGAGGGCGAGTGAGACTCTGTCTCTATAAAAAATAAAAAAATAAAATTATATAAAATAATAATAATATTATATATTATAATAATTATATTATATTATCACCAATAATATAATATATAATATTATATAATTAAAATTATATAATTTTTATAATAAATTTTAATAAATAACATGCATTATATGCAATGCACACTATTTATATTATGTATAATATAATAAAGTTACATTAATGATTTTATTTGTTTACCTCTTCTTTCTTTTTTTCTTGGTTAGTCAAGCTAAACATTTGTCAGTTTTGTTTATTCAAGAAACCAATTTGTAGTTTTGTTCATTTTTTTCTATTATTTTTCTAGTCTCTATTTCATTTATTTCCACTCTGATCTTTGTTATTTACTTCCCTCTGTTAACTTTGGTCTTAATTTGTTCTTCTTTTTCAAGTTCTTTAATGTGTAAAATTAGATTTTGTATGACAGATATTTCTTTTTTCTTTATGTATAGCATTTATTGCTATAAACTTACCTCCTAGAATTGCTTTCGGTGAATTCCATAACGTTTATTATGTTGTGTTTTCATTTTTGTTTGCCTCAGGATACTTTTTTACTTTTTTTTCCTTTAATCCTTTGGTTGTTCAGAAACATATTGTTTAATTTCTATGTATCTGTGGACTTTGAGAAATTCTTTTTGTTATTGACTTCTAGTTTCACAGTATTGTGATCAGAAAAGATATTTGACATAATTTCAGTCCTTTTAAATTTAAGACTTGGTTTGTGGCCTAACATATCATCCATCCTGGATAATGTTCCGTGTGTGCTTGAGAATAGCGTGTATTCTGCTGCTATTAGATGGAATATTCGGTATTTGTCTGTTAGGTACATTTGATCTAAAGAGCGTTCGAGTGCAGCGCTTCCTTATTGATTTTTCTGTTTGGATGAAAAAGTGAGCAGTCCTTTCCTGCTATTATATTACAATCAATATCTCCCTTCAGGGTATTTAATGTTTGCTTTATTTATTAAGGTGTTTGACTGTGGGGTGCCTATATATATGTACAACTGGTATATCCTCCTGTTCATTGACTGCTTTAGCATTGTACAATGACTTTCTTTGTCTTTTTTCATAGTTTTTGAAACTTAAAGTCTATTTCATCTGATGTAAGTACAGCTTCCCTTGCTCTTTTTTGTATGAATATCATTTTCTATGCCTTCATTTTCATCCTGTGTATGTCCTTAAAGCTGAAATGAATCTTTTGTAGGAAGCATATTGGGGTCTCGTTTTTCCTAATCCACTCAGTCATTTTGTGTCTTTTGATTAGAGAATTTAATCTCGTTACATATAAAGTAATTATTGGTTAGTAAGAATTTACTATTGCTGTTTTGTTGATTGCTTTCTGGCTGTTTCCTAGTTGCTTTGTTCCTTGTTATCTTCTTTTGTGACTTGATGATTTTCTGTGTGATATGCTTTATTTCCTTTCTTTTATCTTTTGCATATCTACTATGTTTTTGTTTTGAGGTTACTACGAGCCTTACAAAAACACCTTGAGGCTTTAACAATCTACTTTAAGCTGAAACAATGTAATTTTGATAGCATACAAAAACTCTGCACTTTTACTGCCCTCTCACCACATTTTTTTTGTTTTGTTTTGTTTTTTTGAGACAGAGTCTTATTTTGTCACCCTCAGTACAGTGCTATGGCGTCCCAGCTCATAGCAACCTCAAACTCTTGGGCTTAAACTATTCTCTTTCCTCAGTCTCCCAAGTAGCTTGGACTACAGGCACCTGCCACAACACCCAGCTGTTTTTTGTTGTTGTTATTGTTCTCATTGTTGTTTAGCAGGCCCAGGCCAGGTTCGAACCCACCAACTTTGGTGTATGTGGCTACCACCATAACTACTGTGCTACAGGTGCCAAGTCCACATTTTGTTTTTGATGTCACAACTTACATCTTTTTATATAATATATCCATTAATAAGTTATTATAGCATCATTTTTTTTTTCAGACAGAGCCTCAAGCTGTCACCCTGGATAGAGTGCTGTGGCATCAAAGCTCACAGCAACCTCTAATTCCTGGGCCCAAGCGAGTCTCTTGCCTCCGCCTCCCAAGTAGCTGGGACTACAGGTGCCCGCCACAACGCCCGACCATTTTTTGGTTGCAGCCATCATTGTTGTTTGGCAGGTCCGGGCTGGATTCGAACCCGCCAGCTCAGGTGTACGTGGCTGGCGCCTTAGCCCGTTGAGCCACAGGCACCGAGCCAGCATCATTATTTTTAATGTTTTCATGTTTCTGTCTTTTAACCTTTATATTTGGTTTAAAATTAACCTACATACCATCATTTCAGTATTAGAGTATTCTGAATTTTCTTTATACTTACCTTGACCTATGAGTTTTATACTGTCATATGTTTTCATGTTACTCATTAGCATTCTTCCATTTCAGCTTAAAGAACTCCCTCGTGCTTTTCTTATAAGGCAGGTCTTGTGGCGGTGAACTTCTTCAGCTTTTGTTTGTCTGGAAAAATCTTTTTCTCTCCTTCATTTCTGAAATATGATTTTTCTGGACAAAGTTTTCTTTTTTTATTAAATCATATCTGTATTAATGCATTTATGGGGTACAATGTGCTGATTTTATATACTATTTGAAATGCTTGCATCAAACTGGAGAAACTATTCTTGATGGAATTTTTTTTATTTTTTTATTTTGAGACAGAGTCTCACTTTATCACCCACAGTAGAGTACCATGGTGTCACAGCTCACAACGACTTCAAACTCTTGGGCTTAAGCAATTCTCCTGCCTCAGCCTCCCAAGTAGCTGGGACTATAAGCACCTGCCACAACGCCCAGCTAGATGGAATTTTTCCATTTGATAATTTTAGCACTTTTAAAATATTATGCTATTCTCTTCTGGCCTGCAAAATTTCTGGTGAGCTATATATTAATGGTTTGATGGGTTTCCCTTGTATGTAATGAGTTTCTTTTGTCTTGCTACTTTCAAAATTTTCTTTTTGACTTTGATTTTTGGCAGTTTGAGTATAACACAACTCAGTGGTATCCTCTTTGGTTTGAAACTACATAGCTCTCCCCAGATTTGGAAAGTTTTCAGTTGTTATTTTCTTAAAAAAGCTTATCTTCCAGGCGGCACCTATGGCTCAGTGGGTAGGGCACCGGTCCCATATACTAAGGGTGGCGGGTTTGAACTGAGCCCAGGCCAGCTGAAATAGCAGTGACTACTGCAACAAAAATAGCCAGGCGTTGTGGCGGGCACTTGTGGTCCCAGCTACTCAGGAGGCTGGGGCAGGAGAATCACCTAAGCCCAAGAGCTGGAGGTTGCTGTGAGTTGTGATGCCACGGCACTCTACCAAGGGTGACAAAGTGAGACTTCGTCTCAAAAAAAAAAAAATAAGCTTATCTTCCATTTTCTCTCTTCTTCTTCTGGAGCTCCCATAATCTATAAATTAGTTCTCTTGATATCGTCCCACAAATCCCATGGGCTTTATTTGTTCTTGTTCACTCTTTTTTATTCTCTTACTAGATGATTTCAAATGATCTGACTTTGAGTTAATAAATTCTATCTCCTACTTGATCAAGTCTGCTATTGATGCTCTTTATTGAGTGTTTAAGTTTATTCATTATGTTCTTCAGTTCCAGCATTCCTGTTTTATTCTTTTTCATTTCTATCTCTTTGTTGAACTTCTTATTGTTTTCATGTATTATTTCCCTGATTTTATTGGGTTGTCTATCTCTGTTCAAGTGGTACTAAACACAACTGAGTTTTCTTTAAACAATTATTTCGAATTCTTTGTGAGTCAATTTATAAATCTCCATTTTTATGAGGTCAGTTACTGGAAAATTATTGTGTTCTTTGATGATATCATGTCTACTTGGTTTTTCTTATTCTTTCAAGTCTTGGGTTATTATCTTTACATTTGAAGAAGTGGTCATTCCTTCTAGTCTGTATTGACTGGCTTCAGGAGAGAAACATCTTCACCAGTCAGTCCAATTAGGGATTCTAACACTTTATCCAAACTTTTCTATGGATTTTCCCACTCCACACTCTTGTTCTCTCTTATGAGGCAATTCTTAAAAATTTATGCTTTCTATCAATCCTACAAAGCCAAAGTAGATACTAAAAGCCTACTATTTGTTTTCTCTAGAGCCTTGAAATGCTCGAGTTTGCATGTCTTCTTTCTGTTCTAGGGAGTTGGGCCAGTTGTCCGTTTGTGCTCCCAAGTCATCTATAGGTGTGCACACTTGCTGTTCATAGGAGCATGGGCATGGATAGTCAGGGATATGGGTGATGACCACAGAGTGCTGGGTTAGGGGTGCCCATGAGTCAGTTGGAGGTGTCTCAGGCAAGGTCTCCCAAGCAGTTCATGAGAAGACTTTCTGGTGTAGTTCAAAGTATTTAGCAGGACTTGAACCTTTTTGAGTTCTAAGCACTGTTTTCTGTGAGCCCCTACCTCTCTTTCCTGCTTCTAGAGTTTTTCAACCATTCAGCTGTGCTGAATACCTCAGTATTCTGAGTGGAGCTCGAAAATGGTGGACCTCTTGAGCAGCATCTCAAGTGGATCAGGAAGCTGAGGGCTCAGTCTCTATGCTTCCACTTTTTCCTATGGAAAAAACCACAGGCCGAGGGCGTCTCTCTTGGTATTAAGCTGAATCAACTTGGAGGGGAATGATAGAGGTAAATCAAACTGTTTTTCTTACCCTTTTTTACCTAATGGTATCGTGGAACTTCTCCATTGGACTCCCAGACTTCCACAAACATACTTTTATCCACGGCTGAATAGGTTGTCAAGCTTCTCAAAAAGAACAAGAAGCTAGGGGCATCACATTGTCTGACTTTAAATTATACTATAAGGCTACAGTAACCAAAAACAGCATGGTGCTAGTATAAAAATAGACAAATAGATGAATGGAACAGAATGAAGAACCTGGTAATAAAACCACACAGTTATAACCAACTGATCTTTGACAAAGTAAACAACAATATACCATGAGGAAAAGGACACCCTTTTCAATAAATGGTGCTGAGAAAATTTGAATAGCATATTCAGAAGAATGAAAATGGATCCCTATCTCTGACCATATACATAAAAAACTCAAGATGGATTAAAGACTTACAATGTAAGACCTGAAACCATAAAAATCCTAGAATAAAACGTAGGAAAACATTTTCTGGACATTGGCATAGGCATAGAATTTATGACTAAGACATCAAAAGCAAATGCAATAAAACCAAAAATAGACAAATAGAACTTAATTAAACTAAAAAGCTTCTACACAACAGAAGAAAAAAATCAACAGAGTAAATACATAACCTACATAATGTGAGAACATATTCACAAATCATGTATCCAACAAAGGTCTAATATCCAGAATCTACACAGAGCTCAAACAACTCAGCAAAAAAAAAAAAAAAAAAAAACCTACAAAAGTAGACAAATGACTTGAATAATTTGATATTTTTTTTTTTGGCCATTTATGTATCTTCTTTTGCAAGAAGAAATCTTCTTTATGTATGTTCTTGCAAAAGAAGATATATAAAGATATAAAGATATACTTCTTTTGAAAGATATTTAAATGGCCAATAAACATACAAAAAATGTTCAACATCACTAATTATCAGGGAAATGCAAATTAAAACCACCATGAGATACCATATTATTCTAATTAGAGTGGCCATGATTAAAAGTTAAAAAATGATAAATGTTTGCAAGGATGCAGTGAAAGGGGAACACTTAAACACTATTGGAGGGACTGTAAACTAGTATAACCTGTATAAACTTCAGTTTGGAGATTTCTCAAAGAACTAAAAGCAGATTTATGATTTGATCTTGCAATTCCACTACTGGGTGGAATTTTTCCCACAGGAAAAGGACTTATTATATCAAAGATATCTGTACTTTTATGTTTATCACAGCAAAATTCACAATAGCAAAGATGGAATCAACCTAAGTGTCCATCAACTAAAGAATGAATTAAGAAAATGCAGTATTTGTGGACTATTACTCAGTGATAAGAAAAATAAAATAATAGCCTTTGCAGAAAATTAGATAGAATTGGAGGCCCTTACCCTAAGGGAAGTAACCCAGGAATAGTTAAATAAATGCCACATGTTCTCATTTATAAGTGAAAGCTAGACTATGGCTACACAAGGGCACACAGAGTGGTATAATGGACATTGGAGATTCAAGGGGGAGAAAAAAGGTGAGAAGGGGTGAGAAATAACCTATGGGGTATAATGGACACTACTTGGGTGATGGGTACACCTAAAGCCTAGTCTCTCTTACACACAGCATTCTCAGCCATTCTCCAGCCTCCCCATGCAAATCAAGTCTTGGCGAATTTGTGAGCATCATCCCCACTTCTGTGCCTTTTTCATACAATATACGTGTATAACAGAATTACAACTTATACCTATTAAATAAAAACCTATTAAAATAAAAAAAATTTTTAATTGATGTTTCTTTGGTCAAATGATGATTGAAAACTCCTATTCTGCCAACTTGGTGATATCACTTTTCGGAATTCTTTTATATGGGAAATAAAAATAATTTAGAGTCAAACTCTACAGAAACTCTGGAGATCTACAGAAAATAAGGAGAAA
The DNA here is from genome assembly GCA_963574655.1 of Perodicticus potto. Lineage (NCBI taxonomy): Eukaryota > Metazoa > Chordata > Mammalia > Primates > Lorisidae > Perodicticus > Perodicticus potto. Next base: position 7,088 of record CAUYRH010050330.1, read on the forward strand.
TATTACTAAGGAATTAGGTTAATAAAAAAGGTGAATGAGGAAGAAAGTCAGTAAACAGCAGATGTCTTCAGAAATCTGTTGGTGACTTCTCAGAGAGGGTCTGAACTTTCTTGGCTGATGTAAGTAGAAACAAGAAAAACTTTTACCCAAAAGAACCCAAAAGAGGCAGGGAAGAGAGAGAACAGCAGGATGGGAGGGTTTTGTAAAGGAGCTGAGTTAAGAAGATAAAGTTTCAAGTAAAGAAGTCAACTTGGAAGTGTTACTTTTTCCTGGAGACCAGTAGACTAAAGTCACCCAAGTGATACAATGTCAGCCTCTGCAGGACTTCTCTGATTTGTTTCTCTCTCCCTCTTTTCTGCGTCCATTGCCATCCTCGAGATCCTCATTTTCTCCACCTGTGTGGCTGCAAAGTGGCTTAGTGGTTTGCTGAACCCAACCACCAAAACAGTATTTTCATCTCTGTTTTATGGATGCAAGAAGTAAGGCAAAGAAAGAGTCACTGGCTTGCTCAAGATTGCATATCTTGAAAATAGTAAGACCAAAACCAAAGACTAGGTGTTCTGAGTCCAGGCCGTGGGCTCTTTGCACCAAAGGAAGATTGATAATCATCTTAAAATCTTCTCAGACTCAAAATATTAAGAGGGTCCCATTTTTCCATCGAGACAGTCCCAATTCCTGTCTGACTTTCAAGGTCTTCCATTTGTTGGCTCTTCTGTCTCTTAACTCTATTACGCACAGCATTCTTAGCCGTTCTCCAGCCTCTTCATGTAAAGCATGTCTTGGCTAATTTGTGAGTTTGCCAACATCGTTCCCACTTCTGTGCCTTTTCTATGCCATCCCCCCCTCTTAGAGAGTCTTTCTTTCTCTGTCTTCTCCCTGGAATGTGTTCAAGTCTTACACATTCTGTGACTGTTTCACTGCATACTCTCTGAACTGTCATATTGTCTGTTTCGTGGTGGAATGTGACTCTATTATTCACTCTCTTGAACTGACCTCAAATCGTTACCCTATACAACAAAATGCAAGGCAAATCACTGCAGGCAGTTATTTGCTTGCCTTGTATTTTCTTACTAATTACTTCTTGTTATATAGGAATTTTCCAGTTACCTTTAGCCTAACATTAAATATGTATCACAGTAGGTGCAGTGACTCACGCTTATAATCCCAGCCTTTTGGGAGCCCAAGGGAGGAGGAGCCTTGTGGCCAAGAGTTGGAGGCTTCAGTGTGCTATCATCATACCACAGTGCTCCAGTCCGGCCAAGAGAGTGATACCTTATCTCTAAAAATTACATGTACATATATATGAATATATGTTGGGTCCTCCATAAATACTTAATAACTGATAAAATACAGAATAATCAGAATTAATAGGAAATACAAAATGAAGATTTTTTGAAACAAAGCTATACTTGGAAGATAAAATCAGTAGTTAAGATAGAAGTCTAATAGGCAGGCAGTGCCTGTGGCTCAGTGGGGAGGGCGCCGGCCCCATATACCAAGGGTGGCAGGTTCAAACCCAGCCCCAGCCAAACTGCAACAAAAAAATAGCCAGGTGTTGTGGTGGGCACCTGTAGTCTCAGCTACTCGGGAGGCTGAGGCAAGAGAATCACCTAAGCCCAGGAGTTGGAGGTTGCTGTGAGCTGTGTGACACCACAGCACTCTATCAAGGGTGATAAAGTGAGACTCTGTCTCTACAAAAAAAAAAAAAAAAAAGAAGTCTATTAGGCATTATGAAAAATTTAAATGACAAAATTGTAAGGCAAACTGGTTAAAAAGGCAGAAACAGATTAGCAAGTCTATCATGCCTCTGACTTTTTGGCATTCTATAAAACAAGAGAAGTGACTTCTCATGTCTTCTACTCAGACTTACCATGTTCAGAAATAATAATATCTGCAAATGATAATCACATATGTGCTCACGCATCCAGAGCGGTATTGGGCATTTTATGAAATGATGCAAAAGACTCTGTTCATATTCAGTTTTCTAAGTTTGATGAATATCTTTTCAGAACAGAAAACTGTAATAAGTATGGTGGAGAGATTGCAAGGTTATGCCCCTTGCCCTTGGGAGCTTTAAATGTGTGTAGTTAGGAGAAAGAATTTATACCCATGCACCATTAAATAGGTCTTTTGTGGAACAACATGTGAAAAAATGCTGGTTTATATAACACTGTATGTGTATCCATATTGAGGTGATACTGATGTAAAGGAATAAAAGAAATGAAGTGGAGCTGGGCATGGTGGCTCATGCCTGTAATCCCAGGACTCTGGGAAGCTAAGATGGGTGGATTGCTTGAGCTCAGGAGTTCGAGACCAGCCTCTAACTCCTGAGCAAGAGTGAGACCCCATTTCTAAAAAATCGCCAGGTGTTGTGGCAGGCACCTTTAGTCCCAGCTACTCGGGAGACTAAGGCCAAAGGATCACTTGAGCCCAAGAGTTTGAGGTTGCTGTGTGCTGTGATGCCACGGCACTCAACTTCAGGGCAACTGAGCGAGATTCTGTCTAAAAAAAAAACGAATTCAGTGGAAGATTTTCAAAACAAAGCCAGTAAAAGAGATGAACTTTATTTCATGGAGTAGAAGGGGGAAAACATTCTAGCAGACTCAAGGTCATGGAAGCAGAAGCAGATACCTTATCCCAGTGCACCTACTAGAGCATGTATTGTTATGATTGTTGTTAGTCTGCCCACTTGATAAATGGAAGACAGCTTAATTTAATGGCATTTAAATTAACTCGTCCCAAGTGAGTTACTGATGCAGCTACCTTAGGGTGACATTTTAGGACCAGTCTATATCATGAAATACTGAAGCTATATATTTTTCAATAAATGCAAGCAAGGTACTCCCTGGACAATAGTGAGTAGAAACTAAAATATGTTCTTAAAGCATTTGTTTCACAAATATTACAAAACATGGGGCAAGGAGCCTTCCTATTCCCCTAATGAAGAATATCAGAGTATTTATTTTTAAAAAAATAAAAGAAGAATTGTTAATAGTATTTCCTGAGGGAGAATATAGACTTCCAGCCTACACCAGAATTCCACAGTATTGTTCGAATTCAGAGATTAAGGGTGTGTTTTGCCCACACCCTAAATTTTTGGGAACTCAAGCCCTATATTAAGTAAGTTCTACTGAGGAAGATAATGTGAGTGCTCACTCTATGAGAAAGCCCTTTTTGTGATATATATATAACATATATATTTTTATGCGCACCTAGTCCATTAGCCAAACTGACAGATTATTACCCAAATTATACAAACACACTTTCTTTGTATCTCAACAACTGCCAGCTCCTCTAAATGGTAGCATTTACACCAGACAGAAAAATCTCTTAGAGTGATCAATATACTTGTTTCAGTAATCTGCAAAACCATAAAATGAGAAAGAGCCAAAATAGAAGAGTAGCTGGTTTCAAATCCTATTTCATTTTCCTCCCAGATTGCCCAGCACACCCCCATATATGTGGGCCTTTGTGGAGGCTTCTATTTCCCACCTGTATTTCTTTTTCTTTTTCCAGCAACAGTCTGCCTTTGTGCCAGCTCCTAAATAACCATAAATTTTGTTCTTATAAACCTTAATGAATGCTTGGCCAAGATGCTGTAACTATTGGCTTCTACATTGGAGCATAAATGGAAAGGGAAAAAAAAGTGTGCACTGTGAAAAACTGGATAAAATGGAAAAAAGATCACAGCAAACCCAAAGTCGCAATTTGCCTTTAATGTGAAGGAGGCCTTGTTTTCACGGTGTGGCAGCTTTCAGGGGTTTTAATCTCAAAGTGGCTGATCAATTTAAGGTAAGTGGCAGACATTTGGCCTGGTTCCCAGGCTTTGCTTTGCTGCTCTGAGAAAAGAAAGGATTCAGTCAGACACACAGACAACAGGCATCATCAGCGGCTCCCACATTCCAAGCATTTTAACACAGATTAGGTTGGCATGATTCTACTGTTTACTGAAATCTCCTAGGTGTTGCATTTTCCCTTTTCCTTGCTGTGGTTATCCAAGATAGTTTTCTCAGGTCAAGACCTTCATATGCCAAATAGCTTGCAGGGCTGCGAAGGGAAAGGAAGAGCAGGGGTCAGGACTTCTGATTAAAATGCTATTTCACTTGCTTACTACAAAATATGAGACTTCAGACAGCAGGTAATTGAGCACTGAACTTTTTGCCTAAGGCATACATTGAGACAGGAACTGTTTTACATGCATGCCTGAGGGGAGGAAAAAAAAAACGAAGATAATTTCTCTAACAAGGACAAACTTAATTCAACTAAGAAAGCTCAATGGATTAACAGGGTGATTTATAGTAATTTTTGCTTCAGATTTTATGATCGTGGGTTTTACACATATGTTAAGCAAGATTACCACAAATATAGTCCACTCCTTAATTAATATTTTCACATCATATATTCTATTTTTTTCAAAAACAATGATAGTAAATGAATTCAACCCTTTTCCACTGTGTCACATTCTTGGTGAAAGTGAATTTTCTCAATCCATTTGACCTATAAACTGAATTAAGTAAAATATGCATTCCACCAATTAGGCAAAAAAATTGTATAAATTGTCTCTTATGCATTTTGGCTCTATCAAGCTACATGGAAAAGTGAAGATATTTTGTCTTTAATATATTCAAGCACACTTTTCTTTTGTCAATTTCATGGCAGATCTCCTGATCTTTTTTCTAAGAATTTTATCAAAATGAGAAATTAATGCAGATTATTAAAAATAATGTTTCCATTAACTATACTTTTCGACAGCAATGTTAGATTATAATACTTACTATATCCAGAAATGCCTTCTTAACATTTCATAAATTTACACTAATGTATTTCTTCCAAAGTGAACATGTTGTCACACTCGAGTAACCTATACTGAAAATACATATTCTTGTTTGTAAGGGTTAGCTTAGAAATTAATGCAATCTCAGGTGCTATTTATGCAAATAACAACTAAGAGCTGGAGAGCGCTTAAGTATGGCAGACAGGGACAGGGAAGAAGTGTGGTTTCCAATTTCGTCATTGAGCCATAGAACCAACAATCCTGGGTTCACTCTACTTGGGATTTTTTCTGGTGTGAGATAATAGATTCCCTCTCATTCATTCAATTATTATTTGTTGAGTATTAATCACATCCCAGACTCTGTTGTAGGTGCTGGAGATAGCTTAGTAAATAAATCACAAGATCCCTGCCCTGTGGAGCTCACATTCTAGCCAAGAGATACAACAAACTAAAAACATAAGTAAGAAAATTCCTCAGGAGGTTGGGAAGTAGTACATAGAAAAAAATTTTAAGTGGAGCATAGCAAGGAACCAGAGTTCTGGAATCCAGGGGAAGGGTTTTGGTGTTGAATAAAGTGAGGGTCGCTTGGCCTCATCAAGGAAGTAAGATTTGAACTAACATGTGAAGGAAACCAAAGACTTATCCTTTAAGCCATTCTATGGTGGGTTGTTTTTTTGTTTGTTTGTTTTGTTTTGTTTAATGTTTCTTATTGTTTACAATCTTCTGAACAAGAGGGAGAGATGGAAGGTAAGAGAGAAAGATTTGAAGTATGTCTCCTGTAAGTTCCCCCGGATTCTTCCAAGTTCTAGAGAACCAAAACATTCCTTCCTTTGCTTAAGTTTGAGCTGGATTCTTTCACTTATCACTGAAAAAAGACAGACGAATACGTTTTCTATTGGTCACAAATAAATTACCTCTGGTTTTAAGAACAGCAAGTCCAAATACATAGTGGGCCATAACTCCATCCTCTATGTAAAGAGCTTTATTGCCCACATTGGAAGTGTCCACGCACCCATAAAAGCATGCCCTGTGAGGCTTTTGGCTTCCGAAGTGGAGTGGGAAGATGGTCAGGACCCCGGTGGAGTTAAAAGGAGAAGGTTTATGCTGAAAGTGGTAATAAAAACTGGTGGACACATTCCAAAAGGAACAGCCCACAGGAACAAAGATAAAATAAATAACAAAAATGAGATGAACCACTAGAACATGTATAGTGTATCTAGGAGGCAGGAACAGGAAATACTAGACAGGGACAACCCCATCTACCAGAGAAATATTGATGCATTTATTATACTGTATTTGCTATGGGTAAAGTTCTAAATTATGCTGTTGCTACATACACAAATACCCTAATATATTGTCATTTTGTCGCTGGCTCAATGAAGAAAGATAAAGATGAGGATTGCCTATCTTCACCGCCTATAAACTCCACAACGTAGCACCTAAAAAGTTCCAAAGATAGGAACTGGGCAAAGCAGAAAATAGAGTATACTTATGCTTCCAATTTCCAGCTGAAAGACAATGCCAGCTCTCACACCATAGTTGACCTTGGGCAGTCTTTCTGTGCCTTCATTTCCGTTTGTAAAATGGATACAATAAGCATACCCACCTCATAAGAATCTCACAGAGTTATTGTGATTAAATGACGATGTATGTTAAGCATATAACCACAATTCTTTGACTTGGTAAGTGCTCCATAAATACTAGCTATGTTAATATATCTCTTTACATTTGGTTCTCATTAATAAGCTTAATAAGCTTGAGTAGAGAAGTAGTAGGAAGATGTATGAGTTTATTTCACAATATGAATGACACATATGAGATATGTGGATACTGTGTGGTTATGGATATATTAATTAGGTAGTGTGTGTGTTGTTATGTATTTGGGAGTGTCTTAGTCTGTTGAAGCTGCTATAACAAAATATCTTAGATGGGTTATTTCTAAACAATAGAAATGTTCGTTTTCATGGTTTTGGAAACTGGAAAGTCCAAGATCAAAGCTCTAAATGGCACGTGAACTTGTTGTGTCCTGGTATGGCAGGAGTTGGAAGGCAGCTCTTTTATAAGAGCACTAATCCCATTCACAAAGGCTCATGACTTCATCAATTCCAAAAACCCATTTCCTAATACCTTGGATCTTAGGTTTCAACACATGAATTTTGAGGGACATCAATACTTAGAGCATAGCAGGGGGTGGGACAGTGTGCGTGTGTGCCTGTACGCGCATGAATGCTTGTGCATGCTTCTCATGGTATCATCATGCTCTCAATTATCCCACTGGAAAGCCCACCATCATCTTGATTCCCCCCTCATCTTTCTTCCATGTCCAATTAGTTATTGATTCTAAGGGTGGCAGTCGAAACAGCTGGCCTTGGATTTAGAACCCCAGGTACAACCTGTTACTAGTGTGATTCTAAGTAAATCACTTTTCCTCAAATACCTCAGTTCCTCATGTTTAAATCAGCAAGAACACTATATAGGCTCCATAACAGGGTACCTGGCCCACGGGAGACGTTCAGTATACTCTGCTGAGTCTGCACTTCTTCATGTATTTAAAACGTGTGCCTTTCATGTGTTCTCTTTCCCATCCTGGAGCAGGCCCTCATCCCATCTCAACCAAGGCTCAGCCTTAACCTGAGAATCTGGTTTTCTCTGACCCAGCTAAAATTATGTACTGTCACCACATTTAAAAAATAATCTCTCGCTGTGTTACAGTTTACTTAGTGGTATTTTTAAAGCAAACAACCAAAAAAAAATACAAAGTCTGATATTTCTTTCTTTTTTATGCTTTTAAATACATATGTTGTCTATACTGTCATTCTCTGCCCCTAAGAAAACCCTTACTTGCTTAAATGTTCTTATTCTTTGTTAATTCACTTTTGCTGTGCCATCTGGGTACTCTGTCTTCTCAAGCCTATATACTTCTCTGAGCCCTGAAGATACTAAGATAAATGAGTCCCCCAAAATCCTGGCTCTACCGTTCACTAGCTATTATACTCAATTTACTATGCCTTTACAGGGCAATCTACTAAGAGTCTATATATCTCATCTCATTTAATCCTCACAATCCTATGAAGTTTTTTTTTTTTTTTTTGAGAATTCACATTCCTTCTTTTTTATCTTCAATTAATATGAGGGTATAAATTTTTAGGTTACATTGTTCTCACTTCCAAGGTAAAGTTCAAATTATAGTTGAGCCCATCACCCCGGGGGCTTGCTGAACACCCTCAACTTGTGCACATTAGGTGAGATCCCACCAATTATCCTCTCTTCTCCCTCCAATCACCCTCATCTTCCCCTTCACTCCCCCTTGCTAGACTATATTTGTATTTTAGCTTTCGTGTGGACATGTAATTATTTATATATTTGTTTCATATTAGTATCGAATACTTTGGAGGTGTTTTTTCCATTCTTGAGATACTTTACTAAGAAGAGTCTGTTTGAACTCCATTCAGGTAAACATTAAAGATATATGGTCTTCAACTTTTCTTATGTTGAAAAAAAGTACTCCATGGTATATATATGCCACAGTTTGTTGATCCATTCAAGGGATGATGGGCATTTAGGTTGCTTCCATGACTTGGCAATTATGAACTGAGCTGCCATAAACATTCTGGTACAAAGGTCTTTGAAGGAAAATTATTTTTGTTCTTCTGGGGAGAAACTTAGTAATGGGATTGCAGGATCAAAGGGAAGGTTGACTTTTAGTTATTTAAGAATTTTTCATACTTCTTTCTAAAAAGGTTGTATTAGTTTGCAATCCCACCTGCTGTGCAAAAGTGTTCCGTTCTCTCCACATCCATGCCAGCATCTGCAGTTTTGGGACTCTGCGATGTGGGCTACTCTTAACAGGAGGTAGGTGATCTCTCAGGGTGGATTTTATTTTCATTTCTCTGATAGTTAGAGGCGATGAACATCTTTTCATGCATTTGTTGGCCATTCATCTGTCATCTTCAGAGAAGTTTCTGTTCAAGTCTCTTGCCCACTTATAAATGGGATTGTTTGCTCTTTTCTTGTTGATTAATTTGAGTTCTCTATAGATTCTAGTTATCAGGCCTTTGTCTGCACTTCTTTGTGCATGATCCATAACATGCAAAAATATTCTCCCATTCCGAAAGCTGGCTGTTTGCTTTAGTTGTGATACTCTTAGCTGTGCAAAAGCCTTTTAGCTTGATGAAATCACACTTACTTATTTTTGTGTTGCTACAGTTGCCAGGGGGTTCTTCCTGATAAAGTCTTGTCCCAGGTCAATATCTTTAAGTGTTTTTCCCACACTCTCTTCTAGAACTTTTCTTGTTTCATGTCTTTTTTTTTTTTTTTTTTTTTTTTTTGATACAGAGTGTCAAGCTGTCACCCTGGATAGGGTGCTGTGGCATCACAGCTCACAGCAACCTCCAATTCCTGGGCTCGAGCGAGTCTCCTGCCTCTGCCTCCCAAGTAGCTGGGACTATAGGCGCCCGCCACAGCGCCCAGCCATTTTTTGGTTGCAGCCGTCGTTGTTTGGTGGGCCCGGGCTGGATTCGAACCCACCAGCTCAGGTGTACGTGGCTGGTGCCTTAGACCATTGAGCCACAGGCGCCGAGCCCTTGTTTCATGTCTTAAGTTTAAATTTTTTACCCGACAAGAATCAATTTTTGTTGGTAGTGAGAGGTGTAAGTCCAGTTTCGGTCTTCTACATGTGGCTAGCCAGTTCTCCCAGCACCACTTATTAAATAGGGATTCTTTTCCCCAGTGTATGCTTTGATTATCAAAGATCAAGTGCCAATATGTGGCTGGATTCATCTCTAAATTCTCTATTCTTTTCCATAGATATGTATCTCTGTTTGTGCCAGTACCATGCTGTTTTGATACTATAGACTTGTAGTATAACCTGAAGTCTAGTAACTCCAGACTTGTTTTTATTTATAACGGTGGTTCTCAACTTTCCTAATGCCACAACCCTTTAATAGTTCCTTATGTTGTGGTGACCCCCCAACCATAAAATTATTTCGTTTCTACTTCATAACTGTAATTTTGCTACTATTATAAATCACAATGCAAATATTTGATATGCAGGACGTATTTAGGTGAAAAGGTCGTTTGACCCCCTAAAGAGGTTGCAACCCACAAGTTGAGAACTGCTGATTTGTAAGAACTTTATTTGCTATTCAGGCTTTTTTCTGTTTCCATATGAAGCGAAGTACTATTTTTTCAAGTTCTTCAAAGTATGACCTTGGTGTTGATGGGGATTGCATTAAATCTGTAGATTGCTTTGGGTAGAACAGACATTTTAATGATGCTGATTCTGTCCAGCCATGAGCATGGTATGTTTTCCCATTTGTAACATCTTCTGCTATTTCTTTTCTTGGGGTTTCATAGTTCTCTTTATAGAGATCCTTCATATCCTTTGTTAGATAAATTTCCAGGTATCTAATCTTCTTTGGAGCTACTATAAAAGGTATAGAGTCTTTGGTTTTATTCTCAGCTTGACTGTTATTGTCGTATGTAAAGGCTAATGATTTGTGGGCACTGATTTTGTTTTACCCATATCTATGGCTATATTCCTGCTACAATGGTGGAGATGAGTAATTGTCACAGAGATGATATGGCCTAAAGCCTCAAATATTTTGTCTTTGACCCTTTCGGAAAAAATTTACCAATACTTTACCTATCTTATCACAGGCAGCTTCCTTGTCTGTATACTAGAAATAGCATTACCTACTTCATTGGGTTGTTATGGGGATTCATGAAATAATTTTATATTATTATAGGTAGGTGACTGTATGTGTACAGTTGACCTTTGAACAACACAGTTGTGAACTGTGTGGGTCCAATTATGTGTGGATTTTTTCAATAAATATATTGGAAGTTTTTTAGAGATTTGTGACAATTTGAAAAATCACAGACAAACTGTGTAAATTAAGAAAAGGTTACCTCTGCATATCATAGATATGTTGTGAATGTATAAAATATACGTAAATACTAGTCTATCCGTAAAATATACACAGATCTACAGTGTTCTCCATGTGTTCCATCTGGCCTCCAGAAAAAAATTAAATCTTCTCTGGAAAAGATTACATCATCCAGAGACACCATGATTTTTTCATATAAATTTCTATTAGTAAAAAGTTACCATATATACTATGGAATAGGACCAAATGAACAAAGTTGGGAAGAAGAAAACAGATAATAAAAACAGAACCATAGGTGATCAGGATAATGGAGTCATCAGACTTTAAAATAGCTGTAATTGGAATTTTGGAAAAAAAAAAAAAAAAGATGAGAAGGTAAAGAATTTCACCAGAGAATTAAAATATATTTTTACAGGTTTGGCGCCTATGGCTCAAAGGGCTAAGGCACCAGCCACGTACACCTGAGCTGGCAGGTTCGAATGCAGCCTTGGCCTGTCAAACAACAGTGATGGCTGCAATCAAAAAATGGCCGGGCGTTGTGGTGGGCGCCTGTAGTCCGAGCTACTTGGGAGGCAGAAGCAGGAGACTTGCTTGAGCCCAGGAATTGAAGGTTGCTGTGAGCTGTGATGCCACAGCACTCTAGGGTGACAGCTTGAGGCTTTGTCTCCAAAAAAAAAAAAAAAAAGTAAACAAATAAAATATATTTTTACAAAATATCAAACATTTCAACTAAAATTTAAGGAACTACCACTTTTTGTGTTTCTTTATAGTATCAAAGAAGAACGTTCACCATTTTCTGAAAAGGCTATTATACCTCTTGGTATGTCTATGGCCAGATTTTCTTTATGTACTTCAATCAAAACAAATATATCACAACAGATTGAGTACAGAAGCAATATGAGAATCTGGCTGTCTTCTATTAGGCTGAACATTAAAGGGATTTGTAAAACTGTAAAGCACAGTCCCTTTTCTCACTAAATATTTTTTGTTTTAGATAAGATAGCTATTTTTCACTTATTTACATATTTCAATACATAATGGGGTTAATTTTGTTTTTAAATGAATTAATAAATATTTTAAAATTTTCTCAGTTTTCTATGCCATTATGGTAAATACAATAGATAGAGAACAAGGGTAGTGCATACATATGTTCACAAAAAGATAATTATAAGAATTTTCTTAGCACATTATTCTTCATAATACCAAACTAGAAGCAACCCAGATGCCTATAAATAATAAAATAAATTGTGATATATATGTAAAAGGGAAGAATACAACACAGAAATGAAGAAAACGATCTCTACCTGTAACAACATGAATGAATATCAAAGATATAACATTTAGATATAAAAGAGTGCATACTATATAATCTCACTTAACGTAAAGTCCAAAACAGACAATACTAATTTTTGGTAATAGAAACCTGTGTGGTAGTCACCTTCGGAGGAAGTAACGACAAGGATAGAAGACCAGAGGAGGCCTCTGCGGTGTTGGTAATGTTCACCGTGTTGCTTTCTGTGATAATCAAACTGTCAAGTTAAGATTTGTCGCATTTCCAGTCTACATGTTAAATTTAAATAAATAAGTGAAACAAAAAATATTCAGTTGCCTAAATCAACCAACTATAAATTAAAGTCATTAGCCATAAAAATTCCTAAATTACTTTTAAGCCTATCATTGCATTAAAGTATACTTGAGTCTCGAAGCTAATATATAATGATCTCGTGATTCTAGACTCCAGCATATCATTCCTAATCCTAAAACAAATGAGGGCTTCCTGATACCAAAATTCATTCCTATCACAGATAGTTTAATGTTCTTCCTGTGCCACTGAGTTAATAATAATAGCCTATGTTTTAGGGACCCTTGTTATGTGCTGGACACCATACCGAATGCTTAATGTATTAAGATATTTAGGGTTGGGTGGTGCCTATGGCTCAAAGGCATAGGGCGTAAGCCCCATATAACAGAGGTGGTGGGTTCAAACCCAGCCCTGGCCAAAAAAAAGATATTTAAGGTCACCCAATACCCTAAGAGATAGATATTATTAAGTTACATTACAAATAAGAAATTAAATTTTCCCAAGGTCATTGTATCACTCAATATCCTTAGTTTCATTTAAAAGAAACCAACAATTTGGTTTAAGCAAAAGAGAAGATATTTAAAAGGGAAATGCAGGCTGAGTGTGGTGGCTATGCCTGTAATCCTAGCACTCCAGGAGGCCAAGGTGGGTGGATCACTTGAGCTCAGGAGTTTGAGACCAGCTTGAGCAAGAGCAAAACCCTGTTTCCACTAAAAATAGAAAAACTAGGCAGGCATGGTGGTATACCCATGTCATCCCAGCTACTCAGGAGGCTGAGGCAAGAGGATTGCTCAAGTCCAAAAGTTTGAGGTTGCTGTGAGCTATGATGATGCCATGACACTCTACCCAGGGCGATTGGGTGAGACTCTGCCTCTAAAAAATAATAAAACAATAAAATAAAATAAAATAAAATGCCAATGCATAAGTCTCAGAATTGCCAGGATGGCCAAGTCGAGGACTCTACAGCAGTGAATAATACCCCAAATCAAATCATGAAGCTGGTCCAGGGGGGAAACACAGTTTTACTGCCCAGCACTGGAGAATCTGATGTACTGTGCCACGCTGTCAGCCATGGAGCCAAGAGATGGCCACCAGCAAAGCTGCCACCGCTTCACTGAAGCTAGCCATAACGTCTGCCACCAGCAGTACCAGCAAGAATGACTTTCAGTTCCCACCACACCAACCGTGTTATGGATACACAATTCATGCACTGGGGCAAAAAAAGAATGATACACAAACTTATTACAAGACAAGTCTGGAAGGTGGCAAGCAGGGATTTGACCCCCAGGTGGCTTGGTTCCAATACCCAAGGGCTCAAATATGCTAGGCTGTCTCCAAATTGGTTAGTAATGGTACCTTGCCATTTCAAGGACCAGGTGAGGCAAGCAAATCCAACAGCACCTTATGCCACTGTGTCATTTATCAGAAAGCTTCAAAAATGTATTGCTTAACTAATTTAGAGACAGAATAAACTATTGATACGACAAACTGGGTTTCGGAAAATCACCAAATGCAAGGCAAGCAGAGAGGACCCATCCAAGAGTCAAAAATGCTCTGTGTGGCTCAGCACCTGTGGCTCAACGGGCTAAGGCGCCAGCCACATAAACCTGAGCTGGCGGGTTTGAATCCAGCCTGGGCCGCCAAACAACAATGATGGCTGCAACCAAAAAATGGCCGGGCGTTGTGGTGGGCGCCTGTAGTCCCAGCTACTTGGGAGGCAGAGGCAGGAGACTCGCTTGAGCCCAGGAATTGGAGGTTGCTGTGAGCTGTGATGC
>CAUYRH010050332.1:0-13800 GCA_963574655.1 Perodicticus potto
CTCACTTGAGCCATGTATTGGGTGGTTGCTGTGTGCTGTGATGCCCCCGCACGCTACCCCGGTTGAACGCTTGCGGCTCTTTCAAAAAAAAAAAAAAAAAAAAAAAAAAAACAGAGTCAACCAGGGAAAATGCCATGTGACTATGAAAGCAGAGATTGGAGTTGTGTACCTTCAAGTCAAAGAACTTCAAAGATTGCCAGCAAACTACCAGGAGCTAAGAAGAAGCAAAGGAGGATTGCCCTACAGGTTTCAGATGGAGCATGACCCTGCTGATACCTTGACTTTGGCCTCTGGATTTTTGAACCATAAATTTATATTGTTTAAAGCCACCCAGTTTGAGATACTTGCTACAGAAACCCTAGGAAACTAATTCAGGACTTCAGCCCTTTAACCTTAATACTCCAGGTCTGAGCTCAAGACACATGTGAGGGCCTTCTTTCTCTTGTTCCATTTCTGTGCTGTTAGCCATTTGCTTGCACAACACATAGACAATTATATCCATGACATTCCCCTTGTCTTTTATGGCAGACAGCAAACCAGTAGTCTGTTTACTTCCCAACATGCCCTGCGCAGGGCCTGTACAGGTCCCCTGCCCCCTGCCTTTTCCTGGCTCAGGGCCAGCCCAGCCCCTCTGGGGAGACGGTAGATTGAAGCCCCCTTCTGGGTTGCCTAGGCGACAGTGCTCTCTGAGTGCCCTGGAGCCAGGCAGCTGTGGCTGCAGGGAAGAGAGGGGCCAAGGGAAGCTGGTGTATGTGCAAGTGGGGAGTGTCACAGAGGAGGATCAGGGGAAAGACTCAAGGAAGAGTCCTTAAAAGTGGCTCTAGTATAAACCCAAAAGGTGAAATTAAAACTGCAGCCTCAGCATAATAAGCCTCACAGAGAGATATGCCAAACTTGAGATAGAGAGGGAAAGACTTTCCTTAGGGAATTATATGCAGAGCTCAGCTTTATGGGTCTTTGAGTCCAAATTCCATTCAAACCTATGGTTTGAGGCCTTTTGGCAGCATAAGAAATCAAAAGATCACAAAATCCAGGCAAATGGGGACTGGCATTTTGCACAGCAAAGACAACTCTCCTATAAACTGCAGTAAGGTACACAGTGAGTGAGAAGAAAGATACAATATTTTGGCTCCCAATAAGCAATGCCTACTGTGTTCAGGAACATGCTGGGTGATATGCACAAAAAGGTAGGGGGGCAGAGAGGAACACAATGCTATGCTTGCCCTCAAGAAGTACATAGTCTTTCGTTAACCCAAACATCACTTTAGGAATGGACTTGTATAATATCATGCTGGAATGCTCCAAAGCTAGGGGTCAGCAAGTGCTTCAGGGAGACATGGGACTCAGTCTTAAGTCAGTCAGGTTATCACATTGTCCTGGCCACAGATCAGTAAGGGGTGGGCATATATCCAATCTTAGTTGAGTGGTGAGTGAGTAGTGAGACTTTTGCTAGGATTGCTGAGAGGGATACACGTTCTCTCTCCTGTGCCAGGAGCTGCCATCACTATCTTGCTACCACATGGAGTCTAGTATGAAGCCAACATGGTGGTGAGCACAGCTGAGAGATAGAGGAAGACTGGGGGCTGACACATCATTCGGATCCCTGAATCAAGCCATGCCAGATCCATTCCAGACTTTGGATCATACAAGCCAATACATTCTATGTTTCTTAAAGTGTTTTATGTTATTTCCAATGCAAAAAATTCAATAAATGATAGATTAGAAACTCTTTTAAATGATTATATGGACTAACCAATGCTCTTCATTCCCTATGTAAAACGTACTAATTTATGCCCAGGTACATTGAATGCTCATAGCCAGGAGACAACTTTCTGGTACTTACTAAACCCAACACTTGAGAGGTTTGTCCCCAAATCTGTTTGTGTTAGTTGTATTTATTATTGAAATTTTTATTTAATTAAATATTAACTAAACTGTGGAAACTGAAGTGCAAGAGGAATGACAGATCTTGGTTCTATGAAAATAAAATTAAGTTAAATGCTTTTGAAAGACTTGATAAAGGTATTTCAAAATGCTTTTGGGTTAGATATGCATAAACACATCATTAGAAATAAAACAATAAAAACATGGATAAATTTTACACTCAGCTTTGGAAGGATCTTTCAGTTATTTTTCTCCTCTAAAGAAACCAATGCTGAAAAAAGTGGATGATGCATATTGAGTGAGAAAGATACCATTAATTGTCTCATTAGAAGACATGCAGCTTCCACCTGGGAACACTGCTCTGGGGGGAGCAAGGCACCACATCAGAAAGCTATCCTGAAGGAAGCCCAAGCCAGCCACGTGAAGGAAAAGGTGCCCCACTAAACTCCCTGTATCCCAGTCATCCCACCCAAGGTGCCAGACAAGTGAGTAAAGAAGCCATCTTGGAAGTCTAGCCCAGTTGACAACCTCATCAGACATCCCAAATTAGCACCACTCAACTGAGCCTAGTCTACCCTAGCCTGAGAAATAATAATGAATTATGGTATTAAGCCACTAAATATTAGGTTTGTCATACGACATCAGATAACCAGGGGTTTTTTTTGTAGATGAAAACAGAGAGTTACAACAAAGAGTAGGTGGCCTCCATTGTCAAATACCACGAAGAGATCAAGGAGGACTACAAATGAAAAAAGGCTGTTGTATTAGCAATTGAGAAGTCATCATTGTCTTTCAAGAATGTAGTTTCAATAGAATGAGATGAGCAAAAGGCAAATTGGACACGTTTGTAGAGCAAGTGAATGGTGGGAAATAGATACAATGGTAGATTGGTCTTTTTTCTTTCTTTTTAAATAGTTTAACAATCACTGATGATCCTTGCTTAAATCAATTATCTCATTGGAGATTGCAAAATGGTGATTTTCTCATTCTAGCAATCCTTCTGCATTTATTAGCTGACATTTTTCTGTAAAGAAGAGTTTGCTCTCATCAACTGGGGATGAACCTAATTTCTTCCTAAAAATGGCAGGTTAAATGCTTCATTCTTTCTTTTTAATTACCAATTTCCTGACAAAAGAGTTGGTGTCATAGTATTTCCAACTGTGGTAAATGAGTTTTTTCTCCCGCTCTCTCTAAGTATCGTTACAGACTTACGTATCACATTTATTCAATGTATTACAATCAATTACAGACTCAATTAGTCTTTAAAGAAGCAATGGAGGACAGGTCTAAGGATGTGATCAGAAAATTCCTAGAATACAGTAAAGAAATTCACACATACACGTGTACACGTTTATCCTTACTGGAAATCAAAAAATGAAAATCAAAACTATATAAAAGAGAAAAAATAAATTTAAAAAAGTTTTGCTATTGTATATAGAACCCCCCAAAATTGTCACATAAATTCTATAAGGGGCATGTATGAAGGCATTCATAGCAGCGTTATTTTTGGTTGTGGAGATTTGGAAGCAATTTGTGTGTTCATAATTGAAGAAGTCCTTAGGCAAAATGTGGTGGATGAAATATTATGCAGTAGTTAGAAGTAATGAACCAAATCTTAAAAATACATTGCATTAAGGAAGAAAAATAAGAAAATAATACATACACAAAAACATATACATACAAATATCTATCTCATATTTACATAAGAAAAAAAATATGCATCTAAAACAATTACACATTTTAAATAAATAACTAAACATGAAAGGATATACATGAAACACATGAGAATAACTGTCAATAGCGAGAAAGTGGAATGAGATTGGGGAATGTTGATAAAAGAGTGAAAAGAAAAGGAAATTTAATGCCTCTAAGTTATAATTGCACACCTGAAAATGGTTAAAATACCAAATTCTGTTATATATTACCACAGTTTTTTATTTTATGTTCATTTTATATATTTTTTCTTTTCTTTCCTAGAAGTTTTTTTTTATAGAGACAGAGTCTCACTTTATCACCCTCAGTAGAGTGTCGTGGCACCACACAGCTCACAGCAACCTCCAACTCCTGGGCTTAGGTGATTCTCTTGTCTCAGCCTCCCAAGTAGCTGGGACTACCGGCATCCTCCACAACGCCCGGCTATTTTTCTGTTTTGTAGTTCGGCCGAGGCCGGGTTTGAACCTGCCACCTTCGGTATGTGGGGCCCACGCCCTGCTCGCTGAGCTACGGGCACCGCCCTATTTTATATATTTTTTTGAGACAGAATCTCACTATGTCGCCCTCGGTAGAATGCCATGGCGTCACAGCTCACAGCAACCTCCAACTCTTGAGCTTAAGTAGTTCTTTTGCCTCAGCTTCCCAAATAGCTGGGACTACAGGCGCCCATCATAATGCGTGGCTATTTTCAGTTGCAGTTGTCATTGTTGTTTTAGTTGGCCCAGGCCGGGTTTGAACCAGTCAGCCTTGGTGTGTGTGGCTGGCACCCTAACCACAGTACTACAGGTGCCGAGCCAACAGTTTTTTGCAATCCTTTTATTTTGCCTATCCTTTGTAAATCTTTGGATCTGTCTCAGAAGGTCATTAGTAATTGTATAGTAGTGAGTCTAGTTCATTCATCTCAGCTCTTCTGCCTTACATGGAGGGTCACAGAAATAAACTGATTTAACTAGTCATACTTCTCTGCAATCCCTATTTGCAGGAATGGCACTACCATCGCCCTAATTGCCCAAGGCAAAAACTTTGTTATCCATGATTCATCTTTCTCAACTGTTACCCTGTTGATTCTATAGCCTTAATATCTTAAATTCCAATGCCACAATATGGGATTCAAGACTATTCCTGAACTTGTCTTAACTTTCCAATCTGATCTCTTCTCACCAGTCTTCACCCAGGCTGTGCTCCCACCCTATAAAGCCTGTGATTTCCTAAACCCATAATGCTCATCTCACTTCCCAATTATCTCTGGAGGATGGAAATTTTGAGATAAAGATCCGAGCAAACATGGATGATTCTTTCTTTAGCTCCCCTTAACTGGCAAGGTGAAGTGGCTCAGGGCTTTGCCTGGCCCTCTCCCTTATTTCTTCCTGGCCTCAGGTTACTGGAATAGACTGCCCCTCTTCTAGGGCTGGTGGTGAAGGCATTTGCTCAAATTAAAGTTGTAATAGCTGAAACTGGGGTTTGGGCTTTGGGGTAAAAATAGATACAATTTTGCTCAAGGCTGCTGAGACTATTGAAGGAAAAAAACATGTCTCCATTTGGAAGCTTACAGGTGTCCTACAGTGGGCACTGGGACTGAAGCCCCAGCTTCAGTACTACTTACCTTCTCCGTGAGCAGAAAACCAAGAATGGGATTTAGAAAATCTTAAGTGTTTTGGCCAAATATAATCGAAGGGCCTTGCCACTCCACTTTCCCCAACCCGTCCCACTTGGTGAATTCCTTCTTCTTAATTTCTAAAAATGTCTGACTGTCCTCCAAGGAGACTGTAAACTCTTTGAAGGTGGACTATACCATTTTCATCATTGTATCCTCAGCGCCTAGCATTGCTGACGATAGTATAATTGATAGTACAATTGAAAGAGCATGCATCAAGCGCCAGCATGGAATTTGAAATGCCTATTGCCAATTCTTTTACACGTCTCTCATGAGATTGACCCAGCACTTTCCCTTGCCAACTCACAGCTCTTTTCTCTGTCTGCTCTGTATCCAGTTGGGGAAAGGCTAAGACTTTTTTTGAAACAATCTACTCAACAGTTTAGCTGCACTCTCACCCACATGCCTGCACTTAAGAGGCACCTCCATAGCTCATGGTTGAGTTTATTTTGCTCCTCTATGGCTTTGATGAAAATCAGAGAAACGTGAAGGAAAAATGGATTCAGTGATCAAAATCATATCCAAGGAGACAAGGGTGGCCAAAGGTGGTGATGAATCTGCGGAATTCTTCCCCTTGTAGGAGAGCTGTCAGCACAACTCAAAAGCCTTTCCTCACCTCACAACCACCACTTTTTGAGACTAGGCCCACTTGGGCTGCAATATTTTCTTCAAATCTTTTAATGACAAGGGCACTTAAAGTGAGAAAGGGGAAGTAAAGTCAGAGAAAAGGACGAGGGGCTAGGACAGAGCCAGGCTGACTTCTGCTCAGAATTCAAGATGGGTCTCCAGGATTCAGGGAAGGCAGCTCAACTCCATCTCTTTCCTTTCTGCTCCTGCTATCTTCTCCGAGTCCGCAGGGACTGATTAATCACTGAAACACAGCCTGGGAAGAGAAGGGAGAGTTTCTTTCCTACGAGTCTGAAAGAGAAAAACTTTGAGGAAACAGCCAAGAAAGGCAGAGGAGACTGTGATTACGTGTGGGAGGAAGGAGTCCGGCGGGCGGGCACGCCGGCGAACCGCAGGCATGTGGGCTGAGCCCCCGCCACACACGCGGGCGAAATACCGGTGCCGGAGGAAGCCGCGCCGTAGAGCCGGGACGCAGCCCTTGCCTGGTCGCGCGAGGCCTGGCTTCAGAGGCCCGCGGCCGCGCCCCGGGGGCGGGCCGGGGGCGGGGCAGCCCGTGAGTGGGGCTCTCACGGAGGGCGGCAGGCGCGTAGTCTCCCCGCCTCGGAGAGCGGCAGAGGCTGAGGATACCCTTCCGCACCGCCCGCCGGACGAAAGCAGCGACCGAGGAGTCCGGCGCCCATTGGCGGCGGCGGCTCAGTGTCCCCGCCCCCTCCGCGTCCCCGCCCCCTCCGCGGCCACCGCCGCTTCCCGGCTCCGCCTCCTCCCCCTCCGGGAGCCGCCTCTGTCGCCGCCGCTGCTGCTGCCGCCGCCGCCGCCGCCGCCGCCGCCGCCGGCCGGGGCCCAGCCAGCGCCCGCCGCGCCGGAGTCTAGTCGCAGCCGGAGCCGCTGCTTGCGGCCCCGCCATGAGCGGAAGCGCCGCCGCCGCGGTCGCCGCCGGAGCCGCCACAGCAGCCGCCGCCGCCGCGCACTTCCAGCCTCAGTCGTCGTCTCCCAGGCCGGGCCCCACCGAGCTCGGGGCCCCGCGCCGCCCGCGCCCCCCGCCGCCCCGGTCCGAGCCCGCCGCCGCCGACCGCCTCAGTCCTCTCGGGCACGGGCCTCTCCGGGCGGGCGCCCACGGTGGCGGCGCCTGCGGCCGAGCGCCGGGAGCAGGTACGGGGTCCAGAAGCGGGCCGGGCGAGGAGGGGCGTGGGTTGGTCCCGGGGGTGGGGGACCCGAAGGCGTGCGGTCCCGCTGCCCGGCCCCGCGGAGGGGGGAGGAGCGTTCTCCGGGTCAGCTTTGTCCGGCCCCGGATCCCCAGTGAGTCCTGCATCTCTGCCAAGCCGAGTGGCTCACAAAGCGTTTTCCTTACCCGGTGGGTGCCCCGCTCCCTCACCGTGAGCAGGGCAGGACCTCCCTAGGTTTCCACTCCGCGGAGGAGGGAACTGAGGCTTAGAGGGGAAGTGACTTGCCCAAGGTCACATAGCAGGCGAGAGTCAGAGCCTGGCTGGGACCCAGGGCCACCCTGGGCCAGCATGGGCCCGGAGCAGAATGGGCTGGGAGGAGACTGAGTCCCCAGCCCCTGAGAAGTGTGAGAGATTGATCGGGGAGGAGGGGGCTAGGCCCTTTCCCTGGCACACTCACCTAGCCTTTTAGGGGCTGGCTTCGGAGAAGAAAATCTCTTGCGGGGTGGCACGGAGGAGCTGGGGGCCGATTTGGGAGCTTGGTGGTGTCCCTGGGGAGCTGCAAGAAGAGAGGCTCCTGTGAGAGGTGTGCTGTCGAGGAGAAGGTTTTTTGAGAGAATGGGGCAGAGCTTCGGAAACTTCTTGTTGTGGGGACCGTTTGGTCTCTGCCAGTCTACCTTCCCCACTACGGCACAGACTAAAGCAATTCGGCTGGAATTTATGGGAGGGAGGCCTGCCCGCTTTTGTGGAGACGCCCGTGAGGTATCTTTTTCATTAGGTGGTTCGAGTTTTGTGCATTCCCAAACCAGAAATGCATACATGGCCCTGGTAAAGACATTATACCACAGAAGGGCATGTGAGTTTTTTCCAGGTGGTCTGGACCTACCACACTTGGAGAACTCCCAGAGAAAGAACTATCCCAGGCGTGAAGGGGGAAGAAAGCTGAGAGGATTGGGACAAGTCACTCGCCTGCCTGACTTGTAAATCTTGGGATTTCTGTTTTTGTTTGGGGTGATTTAGGTGGGTTGTTTTTAATTGCATCTGCATCTTGGAAAGGGAAGGGGGAAGGATTCTTGCAGTTCTGGAAAAAAGGAAGAAGGGGTAAAGCGTTACAAGCAGAGGGTCCAGTGGAAGTAGAAAATAGAAGCTGTGAAATAGGGAAAAAGGACAGGGTAGTCAGTCAATGTAGGGGAAGGGAGATGAGAGGGTTGCTGAAGGGAGGGGGCGGTGTTTAGTCTAGAAAAAAGATTGGGGTGTTTCAAAGAGGGAACTAAACATGATGAGTTTGAAAGGAGTCTGTTGGAGGTGGATGGTTGCTTGCAAGATTGATAATATGTTTTGTTTTTGTTTTTTTTTGTTGTTGATTTTATTTTTATTTATTTATTTTTTAATACATGTATTTTATTATTCTTCATTACATTATTTCCCCCCCCACCCGTCCGTGATAAGACAGAATTGATTTACATAACTGGATTTTTAAAACCTCATTACATTTAGGTATTTGCCAAAATTTGGTTTTAAATGGGATCTTCTTGAATACAACAAAAATCAATATAATCATGAATATATTGTTTCATTAGTCGCTAAAATTATTCTTAGCAATATTTTTTACAGTCTTCAATTTTTTTTCTTTCTTTTCTTTTCTTTCTTTTTTTTTTTTTTTTTTTTTTTCATTTTTTGGCTGGGGCTGGGTTTGAACCCACCACCTCTGGCATATGGGGCTGGTGCCCTACTCCTTTGAGCCACAGGCACCGCCCTCTTTTTTTTTTTTTCTTTTTTAATAATCTGGGGGTCTTGCCCTTGCTCAGGCTGGTGTGGAACTCCTGAGCTTAAGAGATCCCCCTGCCTCTGCCTTCTGGAATGCTAGGATTATAGGCTAAAGTATTCAAATTTTAATAGCTAAGGGATATCTCATCTCCCACTGGCCAAGCCAGAAACAAGTTACAAGTTGAGTTTCAAAATGAACAACTCAGGAGGTTTATACATACCTACATTTTATTCAAAGGTAAGTACAACCCTTATATTTTTTACCCCTTTGCTTGTCAGGGTAAAATATTTGAACACCAATGAGTCCATGAATTTTCGTGGATAGATAGATAGATATGCAAATAATAAATAAATAGAAAAATGAAGAAAGGGGGATGGGAACCCTGTTTCACAGACTAATGTCAATTAATGAGTGTAGAGAGATGTAGAATTAGAAAAATGGGTATTTGGGGCTTGGTGCCTGTAGCCCAGTGGTTAGAGTGTCGGCCACATACACAGGGGCTGGCAGATTCAAACCAAGCCCGGGGCCTCCTAAACAACAATGACAACAACAAAAAATAGCTGGGTGTTGTAGCGGGCATCTGTAGTCCCAGCTACTTGAGAGGGTGAGGCAAGAGAATCGCTTAAACCCAAGAGTTTGAGGTTGCTGTGAGCTGTGATGCCACAGCACTCTGCCAAGGGTGACATAGTGAGACTCTGTCTCTAAAAAACAAAAGAAAAATGACTATTTTGCAACCACCACAGTAATAATTGATTCAGGCAAAAATCATCAATGGATGCTAAAGCCACTAGTGAAATTTGTTCTGAAACAGTATTTATACACTCTCAAAATACTGGATTACTTACGGATTATTCATTATAAATGGGGTGCAGGGAGTTACCTTCACAACAGAGAAATCTGGTAGGCATCACCTTAGCCAAGTGATCAAAGTAAGATCACCAATTATAAAACAAAATGGCATCCTGTCCCTTCCTGATGTTAGGCACCGGAAAGGACAAAACATTACCTAGACACTATTGCTGGCAAAAATGAATAGCCTGAAGGGAATTATAGGTTAACTATAAGAGAAAGCCAAGTTGAGGGACAAGCCATGCAACAACCACCTTTAAGCTTCAAAATGTAAATATCACAAAGGACAAGGAAAGGCTGTGACCTTTTTTAGATGAAAAGAGACAAGAGGCAGGACAAAGAAATGCAACAGGTGAACCTGGCCTGGATCCTAGATTGGGAAAAAAATTGCTATAAAATTATTTTTAGTATAATTGGCAAAATTTGAACATGGACTATATGTTGGATAATGGTATTGCATCCATGTTTAATTTCCTAAACTTCAAAACTCTAGCATAGTTATATTAAAGAGTTTCCTTACAGATATATTTTAAAGAGACCCAACAGCAAATAATATCTATCGATTAATACATATACAGAGAGAAAGCAAATAAGGTAAAACTTTAATAGTTGGTGAATCTCAGGCAGACCTGGAGTCACCGGGTAAGCGGGCCAGCTCAGCTTTGTGCTGCAGGCGCTGCTGAGCTGCAGCAGAAGTCCTTTGTTGCACAGTTCCCAGCAGAGCCAGAGTCTCTCCGCACAGCTCAGCCTAGGGCCCCACTTGCTTGTGGGTACTGCAGCTGGCGGCCCTTTTGCCACCACCCGCCTTTCCCGAGGCTGATTTGTCTTTAACTCCCTAAAATCTCCACAGCCCTGGTTTCTGCTGCAAGCGGTCTCTAATTATAAAAGATGACAAAGCCCAGCCACAGCAGCTGCATACTCCAGGAGCTAAAGAAGCAGAGAGAATGGGGTTTTTCTCTGCAACGCAATTGATGACATTTACTTTCAAGCATACAAAGCAGTTCTAGCTATCTGCAGCTATTTTAGAGTGTCGTTGATGAGCCATCAGCGTAGTACTGCACAACTGAATCTCAGCAACATGAAAATTAGTGCAAAGTGTTTTGATCTCATTTTGCAATTTATGTATTTAGGAAAAATTATGATACCTCCCTCCACTTTTGAGCAGTGTAGAATGGCAATGAACTCCCTGCAGCCATACAATGTTCCTGACTGCAAAGAAGACACACAGCAAACAGACCGTTCTAGTTCAAAATGTACATCTTTTGCTTTCACCAAGCAGAATAGAAAAATGATATTTGGGGTAGGAGTGTATGAAGATCCTGTGGCTAGAAATGGCAATGAAGAAGCAGGGGGACAGACAGGAACACTCAAGCAGGGACCATGGCGGATGGAGGCTCTGAGTAGGCTGATGGTCGCATTGTCAAGATGGAAGTGGACTACAGCGCTACAATGGATCAGCACCTGCCCAAGGACCAGAAGCTGGCCAAGACAAGGAAAGTGAGATTAGAAAAAGTTGAGTCACATGCTCCAAGATCATACCAGCTAGAAAAGTGGGGGAGCCAGATACGGACCCAGGCAGATGGATTTTAGAGCTTATGCTCTTACCCACCATGCTGTTTTGCCTCCTGAGCCAAGTGTGATGAGAACCTGAACTTCTGAGCACCTGCCCAGGAAAAGGAGGCAACAACTCTTTATCTCTAGTTCAACTTTGATATTTGGGGATGAAGGCTGAGCTTTGTTAGTGCTGCTAATTTGAGGAGAAACCAGAAATAAGGATTTCTTTTCTTTTTTAGAATATAAGAGTATAAGTTTGTTTTATACTAGGGAAAGGTCAGAGAGGGGTGGGAAGAGATGAGAAAGAGAGAGAGCAGAGAACAGGGAGTGAGATAAGGGAAGACAATAGTGGAGAAAAGGACTGAGAGATTGGTGTGGCATCCCAAAGAAAGAAAGGAAGAATGCCAGCCAGAAATATGGATTTCTTTATGAAATACCTTATTACTTAGAAACTGGACACAAATCACTTTTAAAATAACTATTTGAGTGGGAGGCTGAAGCAAGTGGATTACATGAGCTCACAGGTTCGAGACCAGCCGGAGCAAGAGTGAGACCCCCGTCTCTAAAATTAGCCGTGCACTGTGGTGGGCACCCGAGGTCTCAGCTACTTGGGAGGCTGAGGCATGAGAATCACTTGATCCCAAGAGTTGGAAGTTGCTGTGAGCTATGATGCCACAGCATTCTACCAAGGGCGACAAAGTGAGACTCTGTCTCAAAAAAATAAAAAATAAGGGTGGTGCCCATAGCTAAATGGGTAGGGCACCGGCCACATATACCCAGGCTGGCGGTTCGAACCTAGTGCAGGCCTACTAATCAACCAACAATGACATCTACAACAAAACAGAGCTAGGCATTGAGGTGGGTGCCTGTAGTCCCAGCTACTTGGGAGGCTGAGGCAAGTGAATCACCTAAGCCCAGGAGTTTGAAGTTGCTGTGAGCTGTGACGCCATGCCACTCTACCAAGGGCAACAAAGTGAGACTCTGTCTCAAAAATAATAATAATTATTATTATAATAATAATAGTGTTGTGGCGGGCACCTGCATCCCAGTTACTTGGGAGGCTGAGGCAAGAGAATCACCTAATCCTAAAGAGTTTGAGGTGTAACATAGTGAGACTCTGTCTCAAAAAAAATTTTTTTTAATTAAATAAATAAAAAGTAAAATATTATTTGAGCCAAAAAAAAAAAATACCCAAAAGCCAAAGTCAGCCTCTCAGCCTCCACTTTAGAATATATAGAACAATAGTATTGATAAGGAAAAAAAATCATTTGTCTTAGAGAAGTACAACTAAATCCTCCATTTACTATTTCCTTCTCATAGCCCACTGTGTGTAAGAGCCAGTGCTAGGCACTGTGTAGAGTATAAAGATTATTAGACAAAGCTCTTGCCCTCAAATTGCTTATAGACCAGTAAGAAAATAAAGACGTCACTACTTCCTTGTTTTAGTGATCCTACAGGTGGCACTTATTTAGGATGTTGTTATGTACAAGATAAAAAGACTTGCAAACTCAAATATCAGATGCTTTTTTAGGTGTCCAGTGGTAATGGGAATGTTTAAAACAATGAATCTTGGGACCTATTAAACTAGATATAATTAAAGCCATTTGAAAAAGATAAATGGCAATAAAGCCAACAAGTGGTATGCTGAGCCAAGTTCAACAGTAAATACACCACATAATAGAGAGCCTGATGGAGATTCTTTATAATTAGGTAATTTTCCTGAACCATTATTTGATATATGTATAAAAAGTTCTGTGTCCAAATTATCTGTTCCAAAACAACATGTGTCATGACTCTTTGGACAGAGTTTTACCTGTGCTAGCTATGGATTTGGCTTTAGCTGTGAAAAATTATTAGATAAGAATGTGCTAATCTGTACTAACAAACATTCAACCCAAACACAGGATCTTACCACAGAATAGTAGATATCAGAGATGGAAAAGACAATAACATCAAAGCTTAATTTGGTGAAAAGGGTTCTCTTAAAACCTTTTCTACACAGATAGACAAATACAGAGGGGACACGAGCCAGGCTCCTGATGATTCAACTACAACCGCTGGAAGCAGAAAAAGTAGCAGTGGAGTATGAGATAGCCAATGGAGAAAAAAAGCAGAGCTACTGAGAGGAAAAGAATCATTACTAAGATAAAGCCAGGAGATATTCCTATAGATGAATTAAAAGACTTTAACATTGGCTCGGCGCCTGTGGCTCAACGGGCTAAGGCGTCAGCCACGTATACCTGAGCTGGCGGGTTCGAATCCAGCCCGGGCCCGCCAAACAACAATGACGGCTGCAACCAAAAAATGGCCGGGCGTTGTGGCGGGTGCCTGTAGTCCCAGGTACTTGGGAGGCGGAGGCAGGAGACTCTCTTGAGTCCAGGAGTTGGAGGTTGCTGTGAGCTGTGATACCACAGCATTCTACCCAGGGTGATAGCTTGAGGCTCTGTCTCAAAAAAAAAAAAAAAAAGACTTTAACATTATTAAGGTTACTGATAAAGACTGTAATGAATCCACTGACAATGATGAATTAGAAGATGAATCTGAAAAGCCATTTAATATATATTACATTGAGGAAGATATCAGCATTTAAA
>CAUYRH010050334.1:0-14171 GCA_963574655.1 Perodicticus potto
ATCTTTGACAAGCCAATTAAAAACATTCAGTGGGGAAAAGACTCCCTATTTAACAAATGGTGCTGGGTGAACTGGCTGGCGACCTGCAGAAGACTGAAACTGGACCCACACCTTTCACCATTAACTAAGATAGACTCTCACTGAATTAAAAATTTAAACTTAAGACATGAAACTATAAAAATACTAAAAGACTGAAACTGGACCCACACCTTTCACCATTAACTAAGATAGACTCTCACTGAATTAAAAATTTAAACTTAAGACATGAAACTATAAAAATACTAAAAGTAAAAACTAAAAAAGTACAGGGAAAATTCTTGAAGAAATTGGCCTGGGTGAATATTTTATTAGGAGGAACCCCCCGGACAATTGAAGCAACACCAAAAATACACTACTGGGAACTGATCAAACTAAAAAGCTTCTGCACAGCCAAGAACACAGTAAGTAAAGCAAGCAGACAGTCCTCAGAATGGGAGAAGATATTTGCAGGTTATGTCTCTGACAAAGGTTTACTAACTAGAATCCACAGAGAACTCAAACAAATGAGCAAGAAAAGAACAAGTGATTTTATCTCAAGGTGGGCAAGGGACCTGAAGAAAAACTTCTCTGAAGAAGATAGGCACACGGCTTACAGACACAAGAAAAAATGTTCATCATCCTTAATCGTTAGAGAAATGCAAATCAAAACTACTTTGAGATGTCATCTAACTCCAGTAAGATTAGTCCACATCACAAAATCCCAAAACTAGAGATGTTGGCATGGATGTGGACAAAAGGGGAACACTTCTACACTGCTGGTGGGAATGCAAACTAATACGCTCCTTTTGGAAAAATGTTTGGAGAACACTTAGGGATCTAAAAATAGACCTGCCATTTGATCCTACAATTCCTCTTCTAAGTATACATCCAGAAGACCAAAAACAACATTATAACAAAGATATTTGTATCATAATGTTTATTGCAGCCCAATTCATAATTACTAAGTCATGGAAGAAGCCCAAGTGCCCATTGACCAACAAATGGATTAATAAATTGTGGTATATTTGTACACCATGGAATATTATGCAGCCTTAAAAAAGATGGAGATTTTTACCTCTTTCATGTTTACATGGATGGAGCTGGAACATATTCTTCTTAGCAAAGTATCTCAAGAATGGAAGAAAAAGTATCCAATGTACTCAGGCCCACTATGAAACCAATTATAGCCCAAGAAGATGGGGAAAGGGGATAGGGTGGTGAGGGGAGGGTGGAGGATGGGTGGAGGGAGGGTAATTGGTGGGACTACAACTATGGTGCATCTTACAAGGGTACATGTGAAATTTACTAAATGTAGAATATAAATGTCTTAACACAACAACTAAGAAAACGCCGTGAAGGCTATGTTAACCAGTTTGATGAAAATATTTCAAATTGTAAAACCAGCACATTATACCCCATAATTGCATTAATGTACACAGCTAGGATTTAATTAAAAAATATATATATTTACTTACACAAAAATAAGAAAATCAGAACTATGGAAAATGTTACAAATTGTATAAACATTTTTATTATAATAATTTATTATACATTTGGAAAGATATACTTAGATATCTTAAACTTAAACCACAAGTACAGTATGTTAATATTATGATGACAATATATTTTCAAGGAATTTTTAATAAGATTGGTAAGCATTCACAATTATAATTCTAATATTAAGAAAACAGATTATTCTCATGTAATAAGATGCCAATTTTTCTAAAAATATATTTCTTCATTCACAAATAACAAATTCTCATAAAGTAATGCATCTAAATGATCACTATTTTACCTGTTAGAATAAATTTTTATGACTAATACATAACAGTAACAGTGCATTTTGTATATGGTAAAGGAGACTGTAGATGCTTAGCTTGTCTTTAAAATTTTTATAATAGGAAGAAATTTTCAGATTAAAAAATCAATAATGAAAATGTAATTACAAATAAATTAGACTAAAAAATGTATCTAATTCTGCCAAAGTATGATATGAGTGCAAATATGAGGTTGCTAATTCATTCAGTGACTTAATTTAAATCTGATGAGGTAAAATCTTTTAGATTATTCATTTCATCTTATAATAACACAAAAGTGATGTAAACTGGGAATACATGTAACATATTATAATAATCCCTTATTAAATATTACCTTAAACATATAAGTATTTCATATAAAGACAGGAAATTAATATTCTAAAGGCTGCACATATGAAAATATTAAATTTAGAATAGAAGTAGATGAGGTAAAGTAAAATTCTTTTTAGGATATTATTCAAAGATGCAATAGCGAGCAAAATATCTAAAGTCATGTTTAATGGTTGAAAGAATGGATGAATGATTTGAGGAATATGCTCTTTTTGCTAATGATAACAGTCCTTTAATAATTTAAAACTTGACTTAAAATTTGTAGTTATTGTATTTGTGCTCACCCGTTATCCCATTTCCATCATTATTTAATATTATTCCTGGTCGATCTATCATTATATTATGTAGGGCTAACTAATGCCAGATGGGTAAATTTGCAATTATCAGTACCAGTTTGTTCTAGTTTTAGCTATCAGTCTTAAGGATTTAATACCCATTGTAAACTCAAAATAAAACCCAAATAGAACAAAAAGTCATGTAAGCTAAGACAATGAAGAAATGCTAAATGAATTTAACCTACGATCCAGTTAGCTGACTATTTTAATACTCTTCTAGCAGACGTCATGGTAATAAAAAATACATAAGTTGCAGTACAAGCTAAGAGTTAAAGCTCATGTATGATAGCTTTCTACCAATGGCATAAAGTTTGTACACTAGAGGGCTAAATAGCAAATAATTTAGGAATAAATAGCTGGGCTTAGGACTTTATTGAGTTAAACGAATCTAGGATTTGTTACAATTACCAAACCCTAGCATTTACCTCCATAAAGGAACAGCTCCAAGGAAAGAGTAGTATCTACTAAAGACAATTTTCTATAAATAATTGTCTTTCTCTCACTTCACCTTTATTAATTACTATGTCTACAAATTTACAGTTAACAATATATGTACAGGCTATAGAAGGAAGATATAGCATATATTGAAGGGTTCCTGAATCCTCTAAAAGTAGAACTTCTCAGGGTATTTGAGGCTGTTTCCTAAACAGTGTGGAAAAGCCAAAGTAAAAGAGTAAGACAAGCATAAAAATCACGGAAGGGAAGCAAACATGATATAAATCACTTCCGAAAACCCTAAGAACAACCATGAACAACACTGACCAATATTTTTTAAAAATAGAAGCTGATGATAATAAATTGGGACATGCAACTAATATGATTCGGAGTAAAACAAAAAGGATGATCGAAGACCTCAAGAGGCCATGAATTTTTACTTCCAACACCTAGGGATTGTTAACAGTGGGTCTATTGCAAATGTGTGATGCACAGAAAATTAATAAGAGCTATTTTTGACCGATTTTGTATGCCTAGGAGGGTACCAAGTTATATGTGCTTATTGTAACACTCCTAGAAATATAGGAAACATGAAGTTTGCTAACTTCCATTTAAAATAAACTTCAGGTAGTTTTGTTATTATATGGTAATTTAATTTTCTTATTTTGCTATTACACTGTTCTTTCATTAGATGAATTTTGATAATACATTCATTTTCTTCTATGTAACTCACTACTTAGTTATTTTCTTTTTTCTTTTTTTTATTATTTTATTTTATTTTTTCAAAGTTTTACAAAAATTGGCTGAACCTGGAGATATCAGGTTTCAAAATTAACAGGTATTGTCTTTTTAATGTTCAGACACGATAGTTACTGATATATTTAAATGTTCATAATCTACTATAAAATGTTTTTTAATAAAATCTGAATAGACACATTTTAATCCAATTTTATAGATATATATTTATAGATTTAATTTAAATAAACTTTACTTCTTGCAGAAAGATGGTCATGATTTATCCTAGACATCACCACCCTGACATCTGCAGGAAAGATGTGAATCTGAGACTATAGAATTGTGAATTTATGAATTATTACGTATATTTTTAAAAATTGAGTTCTAAGATGGTAATGATGTTTTTCCCCTTTTATATACTGACATCTGAAGAGTCTCGGTTGATCTAAAAATTCGTATTAGCCACAAACACAGGATGTTTTGGAAGCTCAAAGGATGAAGTAATATTATTCTGAAGATGGCTATAAAAACTACACAAGAGAGGCTCGGCACTTGTGGCTCAACGGGCAAAGGCGCCAGCCACATACACCTGAGTTGGCGGGTTCAAATCCAGCCTGGGCCTGCCAAACAACAATGACGGCTGTAACCAAAAAATGGCCTGGTGTTGTGGTGGGTGCCTGTAGTCCCAGCTATTTGGGAGACAGAGGCAGGAGACTCGCTTGAGCCCGGGAATTGGAGGTTACTGTGAGCTGTGATGCCACAGCATTCTATGCAGGGTGACAGCTTGAGGCTCTGTCTCAAAAAAAAAAAAAAAAACTATACAAGAGAAATATCCACCGAGGAAGAGGTTTGAATGTCTTGAGAAATAAGGAGGGATTCCCCTGGTGATACTCATTCTTTCTACAGACACCATTATGTGTGTGACGTTTAGCGGGTTCTGTGCGTTATATACAGAATACGGAGGCCTAGAAAGGGGAGAACAATGTGTAGAGTATAGTCTATAACAAGGAATTCCTGGCAGAAAAAAACAATGTAATTAAAGTCTGAAATTGTAAAAAATAAAAAAATATATCTTGGGTGCTCAGAAAATTGCAAATAAGTTTTAATATGTGAGTGAGACAAGCAGACAAAAAGTGTAGAAACCATCCAAGTAACCATTCTATTCAGATTATGAAATCTTAAAAATTCTGAATGACTGAGAAGTTTACGAAAAACTAAAAATAGACATTAACCATGTACAATTTTATCATATTACATCTCTCATGCATTATCTTGCTTTAACACTTATATTTTCCTTAGATATGAGACACTTAGAAACCATTTGATGAAAGAATACATATATGGAATTTGTTTTTTTGAGCTAGAGTCTTACTGTGTTCCCCTTGGTAAAGTGCTGAAGCATCACAGCTCACAGCAGCCTCAAACTCTTGGGCTTAAATGATTCTCTTGCCTCGGCCTCTCAAGCAGCTGGGACTACAGGTGCCACTACAACCTCTGGCTATTTTTGGTTGTAGTTGGCATTGTTGTTTGCAGGCCCGGGCCGGTTTTGAACCTGCCAGCCCTGGTGTATGTGGCTGGTGTTCTAGCTGCTGAGCTACAGGTGCCAAGACACATATATGGATTTTTAAAACACTTCTTGATGATAAACAAGATTTTACCAAATGCATATTAATTTTGCAATTCTTATCTTAGTTTTAAGAATTAAATATCTCCTAAGTTTATTTTTTAGTTTTTCTAAGTAGATTGTTATATTAAAAATAATTGATACAATTTGCGGATCTTTCTGTGTATCCAGCAGTCATTGCGAAAATCTGCATCTATTAACATGTATGCCTTCAACAAGAACGCAAGGTAATGATTATCAATAGTATTGTAACAAGTAGAAAACTGTGTCTCAGAGAAATGAAGTAACTTCTCTAGTGCCACAAAATTGCATATGAGAGCTAAAGATCAAACTCCTTCACATCAGGCTCAGATTTAAAAAGGTAAACCTACATAAATGCATACACACAAACATACACGCATACCTTCACAATTGTTTGATTCCACTACACTGTTTTTCACTGTGAGTTAGAGAACATTTTTTGTGTAAAATAATTTAAGAATTTAGAGTCTCTATTTTCCTGAAGATTACTTCAGCAATTTTAAGGGCTTAGGCTTTGGTAGACTACAGCAAGAATAGAAAGCTTTTATCATTCGTATGAATGTGTAGGTGCAATGGTACATTTCCAAACTAATAAGGAAAGAGTATAACTGTCTTACCACAACAAATAAGTAAGCGAGGTGATGGATGTGTTAATCAGTTCGATGTAAGCATTTCACATTGTATATCAAATCAGTACACTGAACCACATCAATGCATCAATGTACAAAGTTATGATTTAATAAAAAATATGTTATAATTTAAAAAAGAATAGAAAGCTTTATAACCTCATTGGTGGTATCATAAAGAAAGGTAATTATTTTGTTTTTCTTTTTCTCTTTCCAGTCCAAGCTTCTGCACAACATTTGTACAGAAAGTACATAAGAAATGTAGGCTAATTGTTATAGTTCCTAATCAATGAATTTGAATTGACTCAATATTTTCGATCTGAACTTTAAACCAAAACAAAACAACTTGCCTATTTTGCAAAATGACTAATTATGCATCGAAGTTATTCTCTGACATACATACTTATGATAAAAAATTTAGATCTGTTGATCAAAGAGCCCTTTTGAACTTTTTGCATCACTTTTAGTTGTTTGGGGTTTCAATATTATTTTAAGTATATTCTCTAATTCTAAAATTTAAAATGGAGCTATGTGCTTAAAATCATTTAAAAAATATTCTTTAATGTCCTGGTTATTTCCTCTGTCTTTAACCTCTTTCAAAACTAATTCAACCATTTTGTACACATCAAAGTCATTCTTTACCAGGGTTCTCCTTAAACAATTCTAAGTAACCTTTGAATTTATAAGAGTTAAAGTGGTCTCTATCTAAATCTGATCATCGCACATAAAAATTGTTCATGGATATAGTACTTAGGAGAGAATACTACTGGTAGGTTAGATTTAGTCACTCCTTATAACCTGTTTCATATCTGCCATGCTTCTGTGTTTATTCACTACTGGATATTCATGAGCTTTGCCTTCCTTTCTCTTTTCTCATTAGACTACTTCTGATCGTAAAAATATTTGTTACCTTTTATCTCTGGTATCTTCTTGAAAAAGATGTCATGACTATAAACCAAATAAAAATGAATACCTTTATGTTTCCACATTTTTCTTAAATCTTTAGCATACACAGAATAAATTCAAAATTCATAAAAAGTAATGCATATGAGTACACATTTTATAAAAATTTATGTTATCATGCTAATCTATAAGCTATACATATATAATGCCAATTGAATATTTTATAAATGTTTTACATTTGTATTGTATTATGTATAATATATATGAATATTGACTTGGGGCCCATAGCACGGTGGTTACGGTGCCAGCCACATGCACTGACGATGGCAGGTTCAAACCCAGCCCGGACCAGCTAAACAACAATGACAAGTGCAACAAAAAAATAGCCAGGCTTTGTGGCAGGCCCCTGTAATCCCAGCAACTTGGGAGGCTGAGGAAAGAGAATTGCTTAAGCCCTAGAGTTTGAGGTTGCTGTGAGCTGTGATGCCATAGCACTCTAC
The DNA here is from genome assembly GCA_963574655.1 of Perodicticus potto. Taxonomy (NCBI): domain Eukaryota; kingdom Metazoa; phylum Chordata; class Mammalia; order Primates; family Lorisidae; genus Perodicticus; species Perodicticus potto. The sequence goes on from CAUYRH010050334.1 coordinate 7,345, forward strand.
TGAGGGTGCTATAGTGAAACTCTGTCTCAAAATTATATATATATTTACATTTAGAGATACATACGTATCTGCATTATGCTATATGATGCACAAGTAGAAAAATCTCCCAAATGTATAAAAATCATTTCCTATATTACCACCCTATAAAGTTACAGCGTATTTCTCCATTCACATTCCATATGGTATAATAGGCTGCTGTTATACATGTATATACTGCCAAACCTCATCCTATTTGCATACATATATACATACTTAACGAATTTGCTACAGAAAAATTAGTATAAACCTATCAGAGCAATTCAACTCTGTGATTTTCTATATATTTAAAGTCAGTGAAATGTAAATGAGATGAAAGAAGAATAAACAATATTGTCATTCAAGCTTGTGCTGATATATAGGTAGGACTCAAGGGAGCCTACCTCTTTGTCTAAAATTTTCAGTACTTACACAGAATACTTTCATAATTGACTGCCTCTCTATGTTGACCACCTTAGTTCATAGGGCCTCCCTTCCAGACAGAATCTTTCCCATACCTAAAGGAAAGAAGCACATACTCAAAGATGCTGATAAGAATCTGGACAGACAAGCCTTGCTGAGTTTCCTCACTCAGTCTGTTAGCATTACCTCATAACCATTTTGTCCAATCATATTTCAACACAACCGTCTATACTTTGCTAAACCTAAACATAAAATTGATCAAATTCCCTTGTATGTCCGGGCCTTTATTCTAATGGTTCCAATCATATATGTTAAATAAATTTATAGGCCTTTCCTCCAACTAGTCTACATCTTGTCAATAATTTTTCAGTAAATTTCAGAGGACCAAGGTTACCCTTGACTCCTATGCTACATTTAACCTGAGATGTGGCCTCTCAACAATGTTTTAAGTACACATTATAGTGTTGTTAACTTTAAATGCTATGCTGTATAGGAGAGCTCTAGAACAGCAGTTCTCAACCTGTGGGTTGCGACCCCTTTAGGGGTCAAATAACCCTTTCACAGGGGCTGCCTAGATGCATCCTGCATATCAGATATTTACATTATGATTCATAATACTAGCAAAATTACAGTTATGAAGTAGCAGCAAAAATAATTTTATGGCTGGGGGTCACCACAACATGAGGGACTGTATTAAAGGGTCATGGCATTAGGAAGGTTGAGAACCACTGCTTTAGAACATATTCACTTTGCATAACTGAAACTTTCTATCAATCAATCAACTCCTCATTTTCCCCTGCCCTCAAGTCATGGTAAACATCATTCTGTTTTCTGCTTCTATGAGTTTGACTGTTATTAATGAGATAGATCTTGTATAAGGGAAATCCTGCTGCATTGTTTTATGTGAATGGATTGCCTCATTTATATAATATCCTCAAGGTTTATCCATGTTGCCATAAACTGTAGGTTTTCCTTCAATTTAATGAAGATAATAAAATACCTTATCTTTAATAAAGATAATAAAAACAAGGTATTAAGGGACTTACACTCATCTGTAGTAGAGATTTAGGTTATTTCCATATCTTGGCTACTGGGAACAATGATACAATGAACATATATTTCTTTACAGTGTCAGATCTTACATTTAAATCTTTAATCCATTTTGGATTAATTTTTGTGTATGGTGATTGATGCCCACTCTCACTACTTCTACTCAACTTAGTGCCGAAAGCACTACCCCATTCCTGGCTCATGTTTCCATCCCTCAGTTTCTCAGGCTCTCCAAGATGGCAGCACACTTCATTGCAGCCAGCAAAGAAAAATGGCTTCTTAAAAGAGGAAAGATACAATTTCATATAATGTGATCATGGAAGTAACTTTCATCTTTATTTTATTCTATTAGTTTGTAGAAAGCTACAGATCCTGCCTGCATATAAGAGAGAAGAGTCAATCAGGTCATAAATACAAGGAGATGAGGACTTGGTGGGGGCACTTTACAGTCTGTCTCCCATACTGTAGTTTCCTCATGTTTGTGATTTTGCTGCTCTCAAGTCCCAGTCACTTTGGCAGTCTCATATGTTAAATTCTGCTCTTCTCATACTTGTTAAATGTGTTACCTTCAAGTTGGGTTCTACTTCATTGCTTTGATTAAAAAAAAAAAGTCTTCAAGGACAAAGTTGTGGTGAATGTGGAGCTTCTGTTGCATTTAAATATCTTCCAATTGTCCTAAATATTTTTTCCAGCTTTCATGTTTATATTTGGTTGTAGAACTAGTCTGATATACACAGTTGTGGCCTTTTCTTGATATATAACTATTTTTCTTATGGAATCCATTAATACAAGTCTACCTTTTCCTAAATTCATAAGGTCAAAGTTTTAACCCCTGTTATGATTAACTCCTTCCTAATTTTCCTGTTATTAAGAAGGATGGCGAAACTCTAGTAAGAGTTGAACAGTGTTAATAATATGTTTTATTGTCAAAATAAATTTCCTTTGAACTGAAATCTTATAAGGAGACATTGGAATTCCACATCTACTACATAGCATAATCCAAGCTTACAGTATATTATTTGCATGCCCAAACTATATCACACATGCACTAAATGCTAAAACTATTTTTGTGTAATTATCTTCACTAACTAGTGATTTACTGCTTCCTACTTTGCCCATTTTTTAAAGCATGCAATTAATTTTATTGGAATTTTCTTGTCTTGATTTAAAGTGACATGTAAAGAAATATGTGAACTATTCATGTATGTAGTTATACGATGTAATAGAGTATCATCTAAATATTAAATGGTGAATGAAAAGATGATTGAATATTGGCCAAAATATCCATTGCATCTTTCTATATAAGAAATAATATTGTCCCTTCGTCATCATGCACACCGGCATAAAACCTAACCATTTTTGCAGTCAGTTTAAATCATGTTATGCTTTGTGTTACTGCTTTCGGGAAATGAAAAAATATATCCTACTAAGTATCTCGAAATATAGGGAAGAAAACACAGGCATGCTCTCCTAGCAACAGTGTATTATCTGGAAAACAGATGCTTAGCCACTAAATGCATTTTCCAGCCCTACATTTTCCTTTTGGTGGGTGGGATGGCTCAATATTACCAACTGTATATGAGTGAAGGTGACATGTATCATTTTTATGCTGCAGTAGTTAAGAAGTAGATATTTCTTCTTCACTCTTTTTAATTTTGCTTCATTTTCCCCCATCATTCTAGCTTAATACAAATGGAAATGGTGATCTTTGAAATCATTTCTTGAAGGTGGTGAATGTAGAAGGAGCCAGCCCCTACATCTGTTTAGAGGAAAACTGCCCACCAACCAGGACAATGGTTTTTTGGGGTTTGTTTTTGACAATTTCTTTTTTATTAAATCATTTGTACATAAATCATGAATACATTTATGTCATTATGGGGTTCAGTGTGTTGATTATTTGTACAAATTGGAGTGCTTACATCCTACTAATCAACATAGCTTTCACCTCATTTACCCAATTATAGCATTAAGACATTTGTGTTCTACGCTTGATAGATCCCACTTGTACTTGCAATATGCTCCATAGGTGTGGTCCCCCTACTAACCCTCCCTTCCCCTCTGTCTCTCCTTCCCTCCCTCATCCTAGGCTATAGTTTTATTTCATTTTTGATATGCAAGTGGGAGTGATTATAAATTGGTTTCACAATAGTACTGAGTACATTGGATATTTTTTTCCATTCCTGAGATACTTTACTAAGAAGAATATTTTCCAGCTCCATCCGTGTAAACATAAGAGAGGTAAAGTCTTCACTTTTTTAATGCTGCATAGTATTCCATGGTACACACATACCACAATTTATTAATCCATTCATGGGTCGATGGACACTTGGGCTTCTTCCATGACTTGGCAATTATGAATTGAGCAGCAATGAATAATCTGGTGCAAATATCTTTATTGCCAAATGATTTTTGGTCCTTTAGGACAATGGTTTTGAACTCTCATAGAAATAACAAAAATTCTTTCTTATTGGATTCATTATGTGTATTTGAATTCTATAATAAAGTTATTATCTTAATAAATATAATACATAATTTAAAGGCATTTAACCTTTAATACAAAATTATACAATTGTATGTGAATAGTTCATTATACTGAGCAATCATTTTACAATAGGAAGTCAGTGAAAATCCACTCCAACTTTTAAAAGTAGGATTTAGTTTGTTTTTTTTTAACCCTAAAATAGCGATAACTATCTCAAAGTGTTTTAGATGAAGGTAGCCAAAGGTTATCCTCTTTTCAGTAATAATCACTAGGAAACACATTGTTCTAAAACTTTGTGGGTTAAAACAGCAGTGATTGAACACCTCACAGTATTGTGGATCTGGCATCTGGGCCTGGCATACCTTGGTGACTCTGGTTCAAGATCTTTCATGAAACTGCAATCAGATCCTCTCAAGGCTTGCATAGAGAATGATCTGCTTTCCACCTTACTCTGGTGGCTATTCATAGGCTTTCAGTCCTGTCTGACTCTTGGCTGAAAAGATCAATTCCATGTTGAGTGAATGTTATATGCATACATGCATATAAATGCACGGAAAGTTGCCCTTACATATTGGCCTTGTATTATTTACTTCTTACCAGGAGGCTGGAACCATTAGCTCAAGGCCACTGGCACCAAACTTGAATTTTTACATATCTATTTTAAAGAAGTATTATCCAAATAGGCTTATTTTTTTAGTCATGTAGAGCCTTCTTCTTTTGCACATCCATAAAATCGTACTGAATAGCTGCTAGGCACACTTAACACAAACCCTGTGGCTAGAAAAGGTCCAAAATCACAGTTACCCTTTGGAAATCTCTGACCCAAAGTTATTCTACTTTGCCACTCAGTGACGACACCTCATTTCTAAGCCCCTACTATGATTCTTCTCTCCTTCTAGAGTTCGTCTGCCCTGTGACCCTTTTGGGTAGTGGTTCCAAGTCACTATGTTTGGAAAGTCTCCTGTTGGGAAGGGCTTCTCATCTGCATGCAACCCTATTGAGGCAACATACAATGAAACTTGCTATGCAACACTGCCAGCTTATGGTCCTCTCTGTTCCCGGATCAGACTCCAAATCCTCAAGCTCACCACAGTGAGCCTCCCCATAGAGCAACACATAACACTGCTGCTGGCTTTCTTCAGCTCCAGCAAGAAAGAGGGAGTGAGAGAGGACCCAAGACAAGGTCACAGTCTTTGTGCACTCTACTTCTAGAAGGGCCATCGTACCATTTCTGCCACATTCTCTTCTTTAGAAGCAAGTCCATGCGTCCAGCCCACGCTGACGGGATGGGCATTACACAAAGGCACAAATACCAGGAGTCTCCGATAACTGGGGATTATCTTAGAGGCTCCTACTCCATAAATATGTTTTCAACACACTGAAAAGAAAACTGATTCCTGACTTAAAACCATGTGCACTTAATAATACATAAAAATACAAATTATTTGCAAGATAACAAAGACTGTTAATTCAGGAACACAATGTAATAAGGCAGATATTTACTTTTAAGGGCCAACATCATCTAAGCAATTTAGAATATTATGTTATTAATGCCAGCAAGGTTTCAATAAATCATTTTGTTATTGCATCTGTAAAATTTCTATATATACATTTCCCTTAAATTTGAAACTTATTCTATTTTGCTTAATATTTATTTTGTTATCTTTATTTTGCATTAATCACATATCTAATTCTGGAGAATCTGATCATTATATAATTGGATGACAGCTATTGTACAGTAAGTTGCTCGTTTTAAATGTGTTCATAGTCAAGGAACTTGTAGAGCTCTGAAAACTTGCATTATTTTTCAATAGACTAATCTTGAAGTAAACACTTATACTATTGTTATTGTTGATCATCATGAAAAACTGAAGCTTATTCATAAAGAAAGAAGCTTTCTTCTTTTCAAAACACTTCTCACACAAAAGAAGTTAGTTTGAGCTTTATAGCATTTTACAAAGTTATGTTATTTTTCAGTGTTGTCCACATATAATTTTAGACTTAGAATCCAGGTTACCAAGAATAAACTCACCCAGTGAAAGTTTTTCCATCTCAAGGCTAATTTTCTTAAGCACATAATATAACAAAATTGCTTTCTACAAAAAAGTCTTTGGACACTGCACTTACATGGAACCCTGCTGAGAATAATGATCTCTTCCTGGTAGCAAAACATCTGACCATGTTATATAAGGTCACAGACTATTTTCACTTTGGAATGCATTTTTCCTGAGTTATTATTATTTAGGTTTCATTGAATTTTTAAAGCGAGGCAGAATCTTCTTTTCTTCGGTATGGATGAAGCCTAATAATCCTATTGGGACCTTTGCTTCTCCCCGAAATTCAAGATGTAACTATGTATATTCTTCCATGAGCAGAAAATACAGACTAGAACTGTAAATGATCTTGATATTACTATTTGTCTCTTTTAGTTATTAGGAGATTGTGAGATTAGTTCCCATCACACAGTCTTTTCAAAATTTCAGCTCTGTAGGAGTGCTGTTATTTTCCCCTCAAATAATATCAAACAGATGACTCAGGAGTTTATAGGCATTGTTGGCTAGATCTTTAAATTCCATGTGTCTTCTGGAATCTTATTTAATTATTTATTTATTTATTGATTGATTGATTGTAGAGACAGAGTCTCACTTTATCGCCCTCGGTAGAGTGCCGTGGCGTCACGCAGCTCACAGCAACCTCCAACTCCTGGGCTTAGGCAATTCTCTTGCCTCAGCCTCCCGAGTAGCTGGGACTATATTTATTTATTTATTGAGACAGCCTCTAACTCTGTCACCCTGGGTAAAGAGCCATGGTGTTATAGTTCACAGCAACCTCAAACTCTTAGGCACAAGTGATTCTC
>CAUYRH010050336.1:0-33756 GCA_963574655.1 Perodicticus potto
GCTCACAGCAACCTCCACCTCTTAGGCTTGAGCGATTCTCTTGCCTCAGCCTCCCAGGTAGCTGGGATTACAGGCACCCGCCACAACGCCCAGCTGATTTTTGATGCAGTTCGGCCGGGGCCGGGTTTGAACCCGCCACCCTCGGTATATGGGGCTGGCGCCCTACTCGCTGAGCCACAGGCGCCGCCCGGTGGTGTGTAAATTAAATAAGATGATATGTAAGTGATTACAGTAGTACCCAGCATATAGTAAAACTTCAATAAATGTTTGCTGTTATTATTGTTATTATTGTTATAATGATATTTATTATAAGGGTCAGGCAGGAAGATAGGTGAGAACTGGGGGAAGTGGAGGCCACAGCCCTGTCCAGAGGTGACATTTTCCCCCCAGCTCTATCCTATTATTAACTGTCGGGAAATACCAAATCCAATAATTTTCAAGAAAACCCAGAAATCCACAAATAGGTGAAATCTTCTCATTTAAAAAAAATGTTGGTGAATAATCCAAATACTGTGTAGCCCAAACAAAATGGGTCTAGAGTTTACAATAATATTTATAATGAGAAAATAAGGAAAGAAACTGCATAGCTAGAGTAAAAGCTGCAAGTATCACCTCTGAGCTCCCAACAACCTCACATTACTCAAACTGTCCTGGGTAATGTGGGTGCAGAGAGGGAAATGAGAAGTTAGTGCTTAGAGTTGAGTAGAAAAGGCTGGCAGAACAATAGCTTGGAGCCCTTTCAAAGAGGAGAAGAGGTGGCACAATGGAATCCTGTCATCAATGGAAACGATGCTAAGAGCCTTCTGTGCTCAAAGTTCTGTGCCAGGCAAGATGCTGTGACAAGTATAGATACAAAAGGCAGAGTCCCAGATATTCTAGAGCTTATAGTCTGGGGAAAATAGAAGAATCTGAAAGATAATTAACTTCAGAAGCTATGTAGGATAAGTGTTAAGCGGAATGTCACAATCTTACAACTTTGTTATGTTGGGATATTGAAGCCTGAGTTTGGAGAGTTTCATTTAGGATAGTAGACTTAAGGGGTTTTGGGCAAGGGAAACTGCACAAATTGGAGTCATAAACTCAGATGCCTCCAGGGGTTTGGCAGGCCATATAAATGAAGTGGGAGGGTGTGAGGAATAAGAAGTGGTAGAGACTGTGGCAAACTGGAGAGTTACATGCCCTGTGTAGGTGTAACTTCAAAGGTTCAGCCACTTATTACCTTGCAGAAACACAGACTTGATATTGACAGAGCCTCATATTTTTTACCTTTCAGATTTTTAAATACAAGTTGGATAGCTGGGCACGGTGGCTCATGCCTGTAATCCCAGCACTTTGGGAGACCAAGGCGGGTGAATTTCTTGAATTGAGGAGTTTGAGACCAGCCTGAGCAAGAGTGAGACCCTGTCTCTAAAAATTGCCAGGCGTTGTGGTGGGCACCTGTAGTCCCAGTGACTCAGGAGGCTGAAGGCAAGAGAATCGCTTGAGCCCAAGAGTTGGAGGTTGCTGTGAGCTATGATGCCGTGGCACTTGACCCCAGGGTGACTGAGTGAGACTGTCTCCAAAAAAAAAAAAAAAAAAAAAGTCAGAAAGTTTAGGCTGGGCTGGGTGTGGTGGCTCACACCTGTAATACCAGAACTTCGGGAGGCCAAGGTGGAGGATTGCTTGAGGTCAGGAGTTCAAGACCTATCTGAGCGCAAGTGAGGCCCAATCTCTACAAAAAGATAGAAAAGTTAGCTGGTATATGCCTATATAGTCCCAGCTACTCACGAGATTAAGGCAGGAGGATCCCTTGAGCCCAGGAGTGTGAGGTTGCAGTGAACTATCATGACACTACTGCACTCTAGCCTGGGCAATAGTGTAAGACCTATCTCCAAAAAAAAGTTAGAAAGCCTAACTTTAAAGAGAAATCTCTAGATCTGCAGTGTCCAATGTGATAGCTGTTTAGTCGCTTATAGTTATTTAGATTTAAATTTTGTTAAAATTAAAGAGTTCAATTCCTCAGTGGTTTTAGCTGCATTTCTAAGTATTCAACAGGAATATAGAGCTGGTGACTATAATATTAGTGCGGGTTTGGAACATTTCTACCAGCACAAGAAGTTCTTTTGGACAATGTTGGTCTATATTTTTCAACTTGATAACTAATTGAAAAATTTAAATATGCTGCATGCTAAATAAAATATCTTTGTAGACCAAGTGGACATTTAGATTATTCCCTTCCTTTCTACTTATCCTCAAATAATCTCGCAGTAAATATTATTTGCCTCTTGTGGACTTAATTCTACAGTCTATAACCATGTGGTAGGTTACTGATTCCAAAAAGTTATAGCATTTCATGGGAGAATCCTTTTGTCCCCTTTCCCCCAGAAATCATGGAATGATGGGCCTTTGCTTGGTTTGATTTTGTTTTTTAGAGTCAGACTCACACTATATTGCCTAGGCTAGAGTGCAGTGGTTACTCGTAGGCTCAGTCATCATGCACTATAGCTTTGAACTCCTGAGCTCAAGCAGTCCTCACACCTCAGCCTTCTTGAGTAGGCTGGTACTATGGGCACACAACACTCTGCCTGTCTGGTGAGCCTTATTGATTGATTGATTGATTGAGACAAGGTATCACTCAGTCACCCTGGGGTTGAGTGATGGGGTGTCATAGTTCACAGCAACCTCAAACTCTTGGGCTCAAGCGATTCTCTTACCTCAGCCTCATGAGTAGCTGGGACTACAAGTCCCCACCACCAAATCTGGCTAGTTTTTTTTTTTTTTTTTTTTTAAGAGACAACGTCTTGTTCTTACTCAGGCTTGTCTCCAACTCCTGAGCTCAGGCAATCCACCCATCTTGGCCTCCCAGAGTACTAGGATTACAGGCATGAGCCACTGCCGCCACCACCACCAACACCGCACCTGGTGGTGGGCCTTTTTTTTTTTTAAAAAGAAAATTGCTGCAGATCCCTGGTGTTGACTTTAATTGGTTTTTAAACTATTAAGGCATAAATGATGATCAAAGAACATACGTTTCTAAAACTTATAGCTCTTGTACAGCTATAAAGTCAAAATTAATTTGCAAATTAAATACAAAGCAACCAAACTGATTGCAAACTTTAATCTAATAAGAGGATGCTATTTCCTGAAATTTAACTGCTCCTTGAAACAGTTACTTTGTTGACTGACATGTTTGGCCCTTTTGTATTTAGCAGGCCTTGTGATGTCTCAATTCCCCATCCCTTTTCTCAATTTGAACTGCAGCAAATCCTCTTTGTACAATGTCAGTTGGCCTCCTGTTGAGCCCAAAGACATTGTGATGAGCCAGATGCACCTCTGTGATCTTCTCATTAGCCTTTAGCAGTCGAAGTAACCCTTTTTGGTGTGAATACAATCATAAACACATGCAGGCATTGAAACCATGTGGTGGGCTCAGCGCCTGTGGCTCAACGGGCTAAGGTGCCAGCCACGTACACCTGAGCTGGCGGGTTCAAATCCAGCCCGGGTCTGCCAAACAACAATGACCGCTGCAACCAAAAAATGGCCGGGCGTTGTGGCAGGCGCCTGTAGTCCCAGCTACTTGGGAGGAGGCAGGAGACTCGCTTGAGCCCAGGAATTGGAGGTTGCTGTGAGCTGTGATGCCACGGCACTCTATCCAGGGTGACAGCTTGAAGCTCTGTCTCAAAAAAAAAAAAAAAGAAAGAAAGAAACCATGTGGTGGTACTCAGTTATGAGGTAGTCATCTAATGATCCAGATATACTGGTTTTTTTTGCTTTGAGGTTATTCTCAAAGTGAAAACAATTATGAAATTCTTAGAAAGAATATCTTAGTTACATTTAAAAAATTTTATTATTTTATTTTATTTTTGAAACAGAGTCTCACTCTTGTTACCCTGACTAGAGTGCTTTGGCATCATAGCTCACAGTAATCTCAAACTTCTGGGATCAAGTGATCCCCTTGCCTCAGCCTCCTGAGTAGCTGGGACTACAGGCACCTACCGTAACACCCGGCTAGTTTTTCTATTTTTAGTAGAGACAGGGTCTCACTCTTACGCAGAGTGGTCTCAAACTCCTGAGCTCAAGCAGTCTGCCTGCCTTGGCCTCCCAGAGTGCTAGCATTACAGGTGCCGGCCCTACATTTATTTATTTTAGAGTCTGGGTGTCTCTCTGTAAACCTGGCTGGAGTGCAGTGGCCCATTCCATGATCATTGTTCACTGTAGCCTTGAACTCTTGGGTTAAAGCAAGCCTCTGGAGTAATCGGGACTTAGGCATGTACCACCACATCCAACTAAGTTTTTATATTTTTAGTAGAGGTAGGGTCTCACTATATTGCCTAGGCTGATCTCAAACTCCTGGCCTCAAGTGATCCTTCGAATTCAGCCTCCCAAAGTTCTGGGATTATAGGCATGTGCCACCACACCAGGCCTGGAAATAATATTTGGACCCTTGGGGATGTCTACTGAGTAGTAGAGGGCCACAGATTCTGCTTTACAGGGACTAGTAGGGAGCTTTGTACATAGAAGGTGCTAGAACTCTTAACTAAATTTAATTGATTTGTTGACAGAACAAGAGCAAGTTCAGTATCCGCTGAGGGGGGTTTGCTGGAAAAGCATATAGATATCAAAGCATGGCCTTTGGACTTGTGGCTTGCCTGCCTGAGGTTATAACTAGACCAGTTTGTTCTACAGACTACAAACTATGGTAGTATGTTGGAAAGCAGGTGATTCAGCCTTCTGGGAATGGAAAGACGTTCTCTCTTCCCTCCACTCTAGTTATGTGTTTTCAAGTTTAAGTGGAGCAGTGCAGTATACAGTTTAGGTAATAGGGAGTTAGTACTGTGTAATGTGTAACACTACCAGTGCTGAAGTCAAAATATCTGGGTTTAAGATCTGGTTCAACTACCTGTTAGGTATGTGACTTTGGACAAATTAGTCTCTTTCCTCATCCGGAAAATGGAAATAACAGAACCTACCTTCAGATTGTTGTGAAGAGTAAGTTAATGCGTAGTAAAGCACTTGGTATGATACCTGATGTGGAAAAAGTGCTTATGAAGTATGATTTTTATTAGCTTACTTTTACTGTCGAGAGTTGAGGGAGGAAATGGGTTCTTTCTTTCCTGGAGTACTAAAAACAGTTTGTAGCAACACTGTAGAAGTAACTTTGGAACTGGTGGAGAAATTCATTTTGCCTACAGATCCATCCTCCGTTCTCTGCTTTTTTTGAAACTCCCAAAGCTCTGAGAATCTTGAGGCATCTTAAATCTCATTTGGTGGCCAAACCTGAACTCATACATTGTTTACTTTGAGTAGTCATAGGTGTTGATGCAGAAACAATGATTTGGTTACCAGATACTGCCCCAGGTCTCACTGTGGGTTAGTTAGCATAGGATATATGCATTGATTTACCTTTCTAAAATCCCTAAAATTCTGAATTCTGAAACCCAGTTGGGTCCCAGGATTATAGACTGGTATTCAACTTTTAGTTTCTGTTTCCTCAGTATGCTACATACACATAGACATGCAGGTAGGCACGTAATGTGAAATACAGACATTGTAAGTTCCACTCGGCTTTTATATATCAACATGAAATGTTTTTAAAAAATAGAAACTAGGAAGGCGGTGCCTGTGACTCAGTGAGTAGGGCGCCGGCCCCATGTACTGGAGGTGGCGGGTTCAAATCCAGCCCTGGCCAAAAACTGGAAAAAAAGAAAAAATAGAAACTAGTGGTCTAGAAATCTAGGCCAAACTCCAGTTATTTCAGGATGCACTAGATTTGTTATCAGTGAATCATCAAGCATTTATTAAACCTCTAGATAAGAGCAGCTAAAAATGTAAATAACCCAAATGTTTATTGGCAAGTGAATGGATAAACAAAATGTGGTATATCCAGAAAGTGGAACATGATGCAGCCATAGAAATAGGATTTTTTTTTTTTTTTTTTTTGCAGTTTTTGGCTAGGGCTGGGTTTGAACCCACCACCTCCAACATATGGGGCTGGCGCCCTACTCCTTGAGCCACAGGCACCACCCACAGCCATAGAAATAAATGAAGTTCTGACACATGCTGCAACATGGATAAACCCCGGAAATGCTATGTTCAGTGAAAGAAGCCAGACACAAACAGCCATATATCATATGATTTCATTTGTGAAGTGGGTGGCCCTCCAAATGGGCCATAAATTTTGCTGAAAAACTGGACATTTTGAGTATTATAATCTGTTGACTCTGGGAATAAGATTCTTCCCCCCATTCCTGCCCTCAAGGTTGGTTGGTTCTGCTTGTGGTGGGTTGTAATCATTTGTTTGGTGGCTTTTCCAAACTATTTTTGTAAAGACTGTCTTCTTTGTTTGGCATGGCTGGGGAAGTCTTTTCTGTTAGTTTAGTGGTCATCTAGTGACTTAACCTAGGTTTCGTTAAACTGGAGCAAAAAATTTAAAAAAACTCTTAGTCTTTGTGGCTGGGCATGCCTTCAGTGCTCAGCCAGGCAGTGTGCAGCTCTGCCTTTGCCTGAACTTTCTGCTCACACAGAGAGAAAGTCAGCCAGAGGAAGGAGCGTAGAGCCTTCTCAGGTCTTTTCTGAGCAAGCACCCACCCTGAGTGTGGTGAGTGTGTGGCCTTTTTAATTCCTAACAGTATGTGGAAGTAACTAAAGTCCACAGTTTATATTAGAGCTCACTCTTTGTATTATGTAGTTCTGTGCATGTTGACTCACATACAAGGTCATGTATCTACCATTAGACTATCACACAGAGGACCGTATTTTGTTGTGTTTAATGTGCTCCCATGTCTAATGTATGCCCACGTTTTGGGCCCAAACTTTCAGGAAAAAAGAGTCTTTCATTTAATTTTGTATGTGTGTGGCTTGATAGCATACTGCTTTTTTTTTTTTAGAGACAAGAGTCTCACTTCGTCACTCTTGGTAGAGTGCCATGGCATCACAGCTCACAGCAACCTCCAGCTCTTGGGCTTAGGCGATTCTCTTGCCTCAGCCTCCCGAGTAGCTGGGTCCACAGGCGCCTGCCACAACGCCTGGCTATTTTTTGTTGCAGTTTGGCCAGGGCTGGGTTTGAACCCACCACCCGAGGGTATATGGGGCTGGCGCTTTACTCACTGAGCCACAGGTGCCACCCAGCATACTGCTTTTTATTCCATTGCTTAGATATTCCAGTGTGTTTATCCATTCACCTATTGCAGGACATCTTGGTTGCTTTTAGTTTGGGGGCAATTATAAATAAAGCTGCTGGAAACATTTATGTGCGGGTTTTTGTGTGGGGGCTAAATATTCAAGTCAGTCCAGTAGATGCCTACAAGTGCCATTGCTGGATTGCATGATAAGATGATATTTAGCCTTCTAAGAAATTCCAATGTGGAAGTTTTTCTTTCTTTTTCTTGTCTGTTTTTTTTTTTTTCCTCCTCTTTTTTTGAGACAGAGTCTCACCCTGTTGCCCAGGCTAGAGTAGAGTGCCATGGGGTCAGCCCAGCTCAATAGCAACCTCAAATTCCTGGGCTCAAGTGATCTCTTGCCTCCTCCTCCTGAGTAGCTGATACTATAGGCACCTGCCACAGTAGCCGGCTAGTCTTTTCTATGTTTAGTAGAGACAGACTCTTGCTCTTGCTCAGACTGTTCTTTAATTCCTGAGCACATGGGATCCACTTGTCTCGGCCTCCCAGAATGCTAGGATTACAGGTGTGAGCCACCATGACTGGCCACCATGTGGAGGTTTTTCCAAAGCCCTTATTCCTCAAAGCACTGAACTTCCCCCCTCACCTCCCTAGCTTTTGGCATGTCAGTTGTTTACCCCAATTAATATTCTTTGTCCCAGACTGCAGGGGCCTTTAATGTGTTTGACAAATGCTCTCTCCTTAGCCACTGTCCATCCCTGAGAATTTGAGAGTTCGAGTTAGGCACAATAAAGGAAAGATCTCTGTGTCAGGTTGAGAGAGACAACCACTGTTCTTTGATAACAGGATCTTCTGCTACCTCCAGCCCCAAGAACCCACACCAGAAAGGTGGGCTGCTTCCTTCAAGACCACTGCTGCGTCAGGGTGTGGGGAGGGGACGAGGATAAGTTAAAATGTCACAAAACTTTCCTTCTGGGTTTCAGCTGCCATTTTCTTGGTAAGGGTTTGCTTGATTGCTATAAATCTTTGACTGTTTTACAGAGTTTTTTTGTTTGTTTGTTTGTTTTTAGAGACAGAGTCTCACTTTGTCACCCTCTGTAGAGTGCTGTGACGTCACAACTCACAGCAACCTCCGGCACTTGGGCTTAGGAGATTCTCTTGCCTCAGGCTCCTGAGTAGCAGGGACTACAGGCGCCCGCCACAACTCCTGGCTACTTTTTTTTGCAGTTTGGCCGGGGCTGGGTTCGAACCCACTACCCTCGGTATGTGGGTCCGGCGCCCTACTCACTGAGCCACAGGCACCACCCTGTTTTACAAAGTTTTGATAAAGTTGATTTTTTCCCCTGTGCATCTGTGGTGGGGTGGGTGGGAAGCTTTTTTTTTTTTTTGAGACAGAGCCTCAGCTGTCACCCTGGATAGAGTCCTGTGGCATCATAGCTCACAGCAACCTCAATTCCTGGGCTCAAGCAAGTCTCCTGCCTCAGCCTCCCAAGTAGCTGGGACTACAGGCGCCCACCACAATGCCTGGCCATTTTTTGGTTGTAGCCGTCATTGTTGTTTGGTGGGCCCGGGCTGGATTCGAACCCGCCAGCTCAGGTGTATATGGCTGGCGCCTTAGCCCGTTGAGCCGCAGGCGCCGAGCCACGGGAAGCTTTTTCAATTACTAATTCAATCTTTTTACTTCTTATAAGTCTATTTGGATATTCTATTTATTCTTGAGTCAGTTTTGCTAATTTGTATCTTTCTAGGAATTTGCCATTTTAATCCAAGTTACCTAATTTAGATAACTATTTAATTTGTCTAAGTTATCTGATTTGTTAATATATTATCTAAATACAATTGTTCTAAGTTACTTTATGATTCTTTTTATTTTTCTAAGGTCATAATCATGTATCTCCTCTTTAATTTCTAACTTTAATCATCTGAGACTTTTCTCTCTCTCTTTCTTCTTCCTGCAGTATTTTACTTTATTTTATTTTATTTATTTCTTTGAGACAGAGTCTCACTCTGTTGCCCTGGGTAGAGGGCTCTGGTATAATCATAGTTCCCAAACTATGTTCACAGCAACCTCAAACTCTTGGACTTGAGCAATCCTCTTGCCTCAGCTTCCTGGGTAGCTGGAACTAGGCACTTCTGTAACACCTAATTTTTCTATCTTTAGTAGAAACAGGGTCTCGCTCTTGGTCAGGCTGGTCTCAAACTCCTGAGCTTAAGAAATCCACCCGCCTCAGCCTCCCAGAGCACTAGGATTACAGATGTAAGACACCACACCCAGCCCATTTGCTTTTTTTAAAAAATGTTCTCCCATAATGACGTATTTTTTTTTATTATGTTCAGTTTTGTCGTCTCTCATTGTCCTATTTTTTCCTACTTCTTGGGGTGCTTTTCTAAGCTTATGCAGAGTTTTCCTTTTTGTTTTTTTTTTTTTGAGACAGAGCCTCAAGCTGTCGCCCTGGATACAGTGCCGTGGCATCACAGCTCACAGCAACCTCCAACTCCTGGGCTCAAGCGAGTCTCCTGCCTCAGCCTCCCAAGTAGCTGGGACCACAGGCGCCCGTCACAACGCCCGGCCATTTTTTGTTTGCAGCCACCATTGTTGTTTGGCGGGTCCGGGCTGGATTCGAACCTGCCAGCTCAGGTGTACGTGGCTGGTGCCTTAGCCCGTTGAGCCACAGGCGCCGAGCCCACAGTTTTTCTTTTAACTTATTTAGTTCCCTATGGATAGTTCACTATTCAAGGGTCCCAGGTCTCCATCTCCTGTGAAGTCAAAGCCCTGTTTCCTTTTCTCATGTGTCTTTTGTGGCTCTAGGTCCCAGCCTTCAGGGTAGCATTCTTTTACAGAAACATAATATGAGCTACATATATAATTTAAAAATTTCTAGAAGCCTCGTGACAAAATAAGATGAAATTTAATAACATAAAAACAGAAACAGATCATTTTAATAACATATTATATTTAACCCACTATATCTAAAATACTGTCATTCCAATATTTAAGCTCTATAAAAACATTAAATTTATCTACTTTTTTTGTACTCAGTCTTTAAAATCCAAGTTGTATTTTACACTCACAGCATGTTGGAGTTTGGACCAATCACATTTCAAGTGCTTCGCAGCCGCGTGGGACTGGTGGCCACCATACTGAATGACACAGCTCTAGTCCCTCTTTGTGAGTCTGATTTTCCCCTTAGGCTGACCTGAGCTTAAACCTTGGAGTTTTACCTATATTTTAAGGTTGGCTGTGTTTTAAAAATAATCTTCTGTCACATTTATGTGTGTTTATAACTGAGAATGATGTCAGTTCAGTCCATTATGAAACTAGAAATCCTTTCATTTATTTCTTACAACAACCTTATGATGGGGTACACTGTGCCCATTTTACAGATGAGAAAACTGGGGCGTGTAGGTCTTAAATTACTTGCCCAAGGGCTTGTGGCTAGTCAGTAGCAGAAAACAGACCCAAATAGAGGTCTGTTTGGATTGCCAGTCCGTGTTCTAACCACCATGTTGGATTGCCACCTCATAACTTTGATTCCTCTTTCTTCATTTTCAGGAATTAGCTGACATCAAGGGTACTCTCCTCCCTGACTTCTTACACGTCTTTGCTTGTCTGGAGAGTAGCTCTTGGCCAAGACCTGGCAGTGGTGAGCCATGGACCAGTACAGCCTTGGGGATGAGAGTGCCCTACCATCAGAAATGCACCTCCCTTCATTTTCAGAGAGTCAAGGGCTCAACTGCAGCGATACCCTCAACCGAGATCTGGGTCCCAACACACGAGACCTGCTGTATGCTGGCCTGAGTGGTTTGGACCTGGACCCTAGCCTCCCAACTCCTGACATGCCCAGTGAGGCACTAGAGGACAACTTAGACGCCTTGTCCTTGTACTCAGGGAAGGACAGTGATTCCATGAAACTGCTGGAGGAGTATGCAGATTCGGAATCTCAGACTTCCTTGCAAGGTGAGGCAGCCTAGTTGGGTAGAAGGGCCTGGCAAGATGTTTGACAGTTCCTGTGGCCAGCTAGGGGGTGATTTTTTTTTTTTTTTTTTTATCCTAGAGACAGAGTCTTACTTTATTGCCTTAGGTAAAGTGCCGTGCCACCACACCTCACAGCAATCTCCAACCCCTGGGCTTAGGTGATTCTCTTGCCTCAGCCTCCCAAGTAGCTGGGACTAAAGTCGTGGAGATTGATTCTTAATGGATTGGTTAAGAAAATTTTTCTCTTCTACAGAGGGAGAGATGGTTTCTGACTTAGGAAACAGTCACTTTTTTTCCTACTTGGAAATTGTTCCCCACTTCCAATAAAGGAAACAGAATACTAATTTTAGGGAACAATGTTGAGAAACTTAGATGTTTTGGGATATCCTAATCTTCTGTGTGGCGTGTGGGTGGACTTTAGTGATTATGCAACCCATTACCACATCTTAGAGACTCTTTTCACTTGACCAGAATGAGCTGAGTCCTGTTCATTCTGATTTTTGGTTGTCTAACCTCCCTAGGCCTCAGTGTCTTTATAAAGCAGGGGGGACTATAATATCCCTTCTGCATCCCCCCAGAGTTACAGTAGTAAGAAGCAAAAGAAAGAACCATTATGAAAGCACTCAGAATGTAAAGCCCTGGACACATAGGTTTTTTAAAAAATAAATGTCATTATATTTTATTTTAGGTAGGCCCTTGATTCAGTTCTAAGTCTTTCAGCAGTGGATAAGTGAAGGGAGAACTTTATTTGGTTAAATCTCCTTTTAGTTTTCCAGAGGACAAATTTGTTTTTCTGTTTTTAACCCCCTTTTATGGGTTCTAGAGTAGGTTACTTAGATGGGTTGGCTGAGCTAGGGCTTTTTAGTATTTATATTCACACCATGTTCATGAACGGCCACATCTAAAACAGCCCTACAATGCAAATACTAATGTTAATTGAGATGAGCAGTCAAGAAACATGTAAAGAACTTGCTAAAATGACAAACTTCTGAGGGCCCCCTACTCCACAGAAGATGAAGCAGACAAGGCATGAGCCTTGCACTGTGCTGAAAACCTTAGCAACATGAGACATCATTACAGGATATCTGCAGTGTTTAATGCACTGGGCCAGGCCTGGGGTACAGTAATTAGGATTTTCAACTAAGGCCACAGAGATTACCTGAAAAATTCTGGTAGTGTGAATATTTGTGCATTCTGCTGGGCAGTGAAACTGTAGCTTTCATAGAGGTTTCACAGGGGTCTGCACCCCAAAATATTTTATTTTCTGAGACAAAGTCTCACTCTGTTACCCTGGGTAAAATGCTGTGGCACCATAGCTCACAGCAACCTCAAACCTCTTGGGCTCAACCAATCCTCTTGCCTCAGCCTCCTGAGTAGCTGGGACTACAGGTGCCTGACACTACGCCCAGCTAGTTTTTTTCTATTTTTAGTAGAGATTGGGTCTCATGCTTGCTCAGGCTGGTTTTGAACTCCTGAGCTCAAACAATCCTCCTCCTTGGCCTCCCAGAGTGCTAGGATTACAGGCAAGAGCCACCATACTCAGCCTGCCCCCTAAAACATTATAAACCAATAATATACTTCAACTTCTCCTGGTTTGTTTTGAACTTCAGGTCTTTTTTCACCTTACAGGAAAAGAGGAATCCACTAAACATTAAATTTCAATGCTTTTCACTTTTCTTTCTTTCTTCCTTTATTTATTTTTCTTTTCACTTTTCTAACTTTAGTTCAGGTCCACATAATGTATGATATATAAGTACATATGCTTACATTAATTTTTTAAATTAAGAAAGTAATATATGTTGAAAAAAAATTAGAAAATAAAAACAGTAATAAGCAAGAAAAATCAGAGCCAGGCACAGTGGCTCATGCCTGTAATCTCAGCACTGGGGAGGCGAGGTGGGTGGATTGCCTGAGCTCACTGCTTCGAGACCAGCCTGAGCTAAAGCAAGACCCAGTCTCTAAAAAAGAGGCAGGCATTATGGTTGGCACCTGTAGTCCCAGCTACTTGGGAGGCTGAGGCAAGAGGATAGCTTGAGCCCAAGAGTTTGAGGTTGCTATGAGCTAAGAGACACCACTGCTTTCTACTGAGGGTGACCAAGTAAGACTGTTTCAAAGAAAAAAAAAAAAAAAGAAAGAAAAGTCTACCCTGGCTCCCACATGTAAATTTTTGAATACATAGGTAAAGTCACTCAGGCATACTTAGCCTTGAATAGATATTAAGTATATAATTCTATTGGAACATTTTAAGACATTTACTTTCATATATGAAGGTAGACCTTCATATTGAAGGTCATTGTAATAGTAATTTCATGGGATTCCATATCTTTTTATTTTTCCAAGAGATGAGGTCTCACTATATTGCCCTGGCTAAAGTACAGTGATTATTCACTGCAATCTGAAATTTTCTGGAGTCCAGCGATTGTCCCTGCCTCAGCCTCCTGAGAGTTGGTTGGGACTACAGCCCACCACCATTTATGGCAAGACCATATTCTTGCTTGTTAGACTGTTAAAATATTTCTGTGAATACTTTTTACATATTGGATTTTCTTTTGGATTAGCTCTTTAACATTTTTCTCATAGGTTTACCCAGACAGAGAATAGAAACAGCTTTAAAGTTCTTGTAGCACTGCTTTCTAGATCAAGCAGCTCCCCAGGCTAGTGAATCTGTTTGCCTGTTTTTCAGTGTCCCTGCCAATTTTAAAAAACAATTTGTTTTCTAGTTTAATAGCTACTTTAATAAGCATTTTAAAGTAACTTAGCAAGGCTGAGGACCTTTCCTTGAGGAAATTCAATCTTTTCTTGTTTAAACTATTGGAATTATTTGACTACTTATTATAGTAATTTCTCATAGGAAGAAGATGAAAGGAAAGCACGTTAAATGACAAATGGCCTGAGGCCATAGGCAGAATTGGGATGAGAGTCCAGACCTCAAGCATCCAACTCCAGTTTCCTTTCTGCTTTGTCTGTCACGCTGCACCTCATTAGCAGAGAATTAGCGTTTTTCAGATTCTTCAGAGCAATCCTCCCCCTGCCACACACTGGCCCATTGAATTCTTGGATCCTGTGTCTGTAGCATCTCACATAAATGGTTGTTGCTAAACTTACCATCTCTAATCTGTCTTGCAGACCAATCTAAAGGGTAGAAAAATTTTCCATTCCTTCATTTAACATACAGTTATTTATGTATTTATTTTTTGGACAGAGTCTCACTTCATCACCTTCAGTAGGGTTCTATGGCATCATAGCTCACAGCAACCTCAAACTCTTGGGCTCAAGTTATCCTCTTGCCTCCCAAGTAGCTGGGACTACAGCTGCCAACCCCAATTCCCGGCTATGTTTTAGAGACGGGGTCACGCTGTTGATCTGGCTGGTCTCAAACTCCTGAACTCAGGCAGTCCACCCACCTCAGCCTCCCAGAGTGCTAGGATTACAGGTGTGAGCCGCCGCACCTGGCCTAACATGCAGTTACTAAGTACCTGCTGGTGTCAGAATGAGAGCTCTAGGAGCTGGGAACACAGCAGTAAGCAAGGCAGAGTCCTTTGATTCATGGCCCTTGTTCCTAGTGGTTTAAAATCAGCTTCCTTTTAAACTTCATTCACCAAACTCAGCTCTGTCCCTTGGAGCAAGACAGAAGCAATCTGCATCCTCTTACACAGTCTGGCCCCTCAGATATTTAAAGACACCTTCCCTTTCCCAAGTGAATATTCTCAGTTCCTTCAACTGTCCCTCAGGTGACATGATTTGTAAAAACACACTTTCTATCATTTTATGGAAGGGATACAGAAATGGAGAAAATTCAGATACAGAAAAAGAGGAAAAGGAAACCAAACCATAATCCTACCAGTAAACCCAATTTGCTCACTCTATTTTCTATCAAAATTTATTTTTCTTTTTTAACAACTAGGATAATTGTCTTGCAAGAGACCTTTTTGTTCTCGCTTAGTAATATGGCATGAACATCCTTTCATGTCATCAGATAATTTTCTACAGTTTTATTTGAAATGCTTATATCATAGACCATCTAAACCATAATGCGGTCACCTACACACCGTCTTGTCAGATATTAGTTTGTTTCTGACATTTCACCAGGAAAAGCAATGCAATAGTTAACTCTCTTGCAGCTGTATCTTTGTACAGAGCTACATTTATTTCTTTATGTTAAAAACGCCAAAATGGTATTGGGTGAATATGTGCAAGAAATTATACTTTTCCAAGGTTTTGGATACTGTATTTCTGGATTGCCCTTCCGAGAGTACTGTGTGATGATGCAGTCATAAAGTCCTACCTGTCTAGATCACACTGTCCTAGAAGTGTTTCAGTCTGCCACCATCCCTCTGCATGTGGTACTGAGTCTGGGTGCTATCCCCAGTATGTGGTCTGACCAGGACCCCTGCTTGTAAACCATGTTCTCTCTGCATGTAAAGCTGCTGAAGTTGGAGTATGGGTATTTGGCCAACTCTTACAAGGCCGCCATGGTTCTAAGAGTTTTAGAGTGCTGTAGCCATGCTCTTTGATTTCCCCAGCTGTTTGTAACCTGTGCTTTTTCCCTCTGTTTAGACCTGGGGCTAGGTGCTCTTAAGGTGCCTAAAGAGGCTGACGAAGGAGGCAGGGCCACCTCTGGGAGTGCCAGAAAAGGAAAGCGGCAGCACAGTTCCCCTCAAAACCCACTTCTGGACTGCAGCCTCTGTGGGAAGGTGTTCAGCAGCGCCAGTTCTCTTAGCAAGCACTACCTGACGCACAGCCAGGAAAGGAAGCACGTTTGCAAAATCTGCAGCAAGGCCTTTAAGCGTCAGGACCACCTGTATGTAGGAGTCTGGTCAGGACAATGTCTGTTTCGGGCCTGGTGGGTGTGGGTATGTTCCTGGGTCTTCATCCTACCCTCCCAGATCAACCTGTATCATCCTCTGTTCAGTTTTTCCACCCCCTTGTTCCCTGGATATGTGTAACCTGTTCTCAGATGCAGAGTCCGTTCTTCTCACACTGCCAGTGCGCCAGGAACCCCAAATTCTCACCAGGGAAGGAAGTAGCTGCTTCACTTTGCAGGTGGAGCCCAGTGATTTATAACACTCAGTGGCTCCCTTCTAAGACAATTGTGTCATGGAGGGAGTTTGGCTAACTCTGTATAGTAGTGTCCTGAGTCCCTGGTAGTTGTCTGAAGAGAACGGATCTGTGTTCCTTGAGGAATATGTGTTGGGATAACATGAATGGCACAAAGAGTTGGATGTCTATTTCCAGAACATGACAATGGAGCATTAATGCCTGTCTAAAACAACAACAACAACAACAGCAACAAAACTCCTTTTGCTTTTAAATTCCTGATTTAGAAAAAAAACTCTTGATTTTAAGATAAAAACCAAATTTAAGAGTTACAAGCAAAATTGAAAATTTTCTTCTCTCTCTGTTTTTTTTTGTAAGAGACAGGTCTTACAATGTTGCTCAGGCAGGACTCCCACTCCTGGGCTCAAGGGATCCTTCCCGTGCCACTTACTGAGTAGCTGGGACTACAGAAGGTGCATGCCATAGCACCCACAGAATATCCCTCTTTTTTTTTTTTTTTTTGAGACAGAGTCTCACTCTGTTGTCCTGGTAGAGTGCTGTGGTGGTGTAGCTCACAGCAACCTCAAATTCCTGGGCTCAACCGAACCTCCTGCCTCAGCCTCCCCAGTAGCGGGGACTATAGGCGGCTGCCACAACACCCAGCTAGTTTTTCTATTTTTAGGAGAGATGAGGTCTCGCTGTTGCTCAGGCTGGTCTCAAATTCATGAGTTCAAGCATTTCACCTACCTCGATCTCCCAGAGTACTGGGGTTACAGGCATGAGCCACCATGGCCGACCCATTTCTCATTCTTTTTTTTTTTTTTTTTTTTTGAGACAGAGCCCCAAGCTGTCACCCTGGATAGACTGTTGTGGCATCATAGCTCACAGCAACCTCCAATTCCTGGGCTCAAGCGAGTCTCTTGCCTCTGCCTCCCAAGTAGCTGGGACTACAGGCACCAGCCACAATGCCTGGCCATTTTTTGGTTGCAGCCATCATTGTTGTTTGGTGGGCCCGGGCTGGATTTGAACCCGCCAGCTCAGGTGTATGTGGCTGGCGCCTTAGCCTGTTGAGCCACAGGCGCCGAGCCACATTTCTCATTCTTAATGTCCCAGAAATGATAAGCTTTTCTTGCCTATGAGGGAAGGACAGAATTTTTTCAAATCAAGAGACTTGAAAGTGGGAGATGGCAATGCCTTGCATTCTCATGGCACTCCTAACTTTGATTAATACTTCCAGTTTGTCATCTCACCCTCCCCTACCCCAGGGAAGGAAGTGATTTGCCTCTGTCACAAGTTGGTAACAGCTGGGGCTAGAACTTAGGTCTCCTGATTCCTTCCCTGTTGCTTCTCTCAGATGGAGGCCAGGGGTAAACATTTGGGGGAAGGCTTTATTATTTATTAGATTTATCTCATGGGCTACATTTACTAGGATTGTTCAGAGCAGGACTGTTGGGACCCCAGAGCTGATTTACTCATTGGTTTATATATATGTTAATGTAGATGTAGCTGTGTATATATATCTGCGTTTGCAGAAATTATAGGCACATTTGGCTGTTTGGCTCCAGGGAGTTTTATTGATTGGCCAGCCATAAATTGGTTTCTTTGCTGGAGAGTTCTGGATAGCTGTCCTTAGAGAAATCCTATGGGTAAGCCATAGACTTCTTGTCAGAGGAAGAGTAATCCTCAAGTTAGCATCTCCTCTCGTTCTCAGGAATGCTAATAGGTGCTATTTGAAACAAAACAAAACTGTTTTATGGGGAAATACATTTGTGAGAGACAGAAAATTAACCAGGTCTCTCTCTCTTTCTATGTGGCTTTTAAATTTACTACTGTGCATTGTGCATCTCCGGAGGTGAAGAGTATTTTTTGACAACTTGCTTGTCAATTGTACCCAAGTCCTGAGAGAGCAACTTTTGGTGTCTGGTGTTCAACCTACTTTGGGAAAGTCTGATTCGGTTTCAGTGGATTTTGGGTGGTTTTTTTTTCAGATAAAGTTTGTTTAAGGGTGAGAGAGAGGCACTCCCCACTAGATTGCTTTGACAGAAGCAGGGGTTGTTTGGTAGTCTTTCCCCATGGATTCTGACTGCACTGCTGACCCTAGGGGCCTCTGGGGCCCTGTGTGGAAAGCCCATCCGAGATAACCCTGACCTCCCTCCCTGTGTCTGGCTCCAGGACTGGGCACATGCTCACCCACCAGAAGACCAAGCCCTTCGTGTGCATAGAGCAGGGCTGCAGCAAGAGCTACTGTGACTACCGTTCTCTGCGGCGGCACTATGAGGTCCAACATGGCCTGTGCATCCTGAAGGAAGCCCCCCCAGAAGAGGAAGCCTGTGGGGACTCCCCCCATGCCCATGAGACGGCCAGCCAGCCACCACCCAGTGGCCTGCGCTCCCTGGTGCCCCCGGAAGCCAGGTCCCCTGGCTCCCTCTTGCCCAACCGAGACCTCCTGCGCTGTATTGTGAGCAGCATTGTCCACCAGAAGATCCCTTCTCCTGGCCCAGCCCCGGCGGGATCTTCAGATAGTGAAGGGAGGAACCCAGCCTGCCCCTGCCCTACCCCATCAGGGTCTTCCTCTTGCACCCCAGCTGGCACCCCAGTACCCCCAGGAACACTGGGCACTGAGGTTCCTGAGGAACCTCGTCTCCCACGGAAGGAGCCAGCTGCTGATGTGTTCACAGCTGTCCATTCAAGGGTGGCAGAGAACGGTGCCTCTGACCCACCAGAGTCAGAGCCCCCCATGATTCAGCTCCCATCCGCTGAGGGCTGGCCTGAGGGCAGCTCCCTGCCTGCCTGCCTGCCTCTCTTCCGAGGCCAGACAGTCCCTGCAAGCTCCCAGTCATCAAGCCACAATTTCCAGTGGCTCCGGAACCTGCCTGGCTGCCCCAAGAACAAAGGAAACAATGTGTTTGTTGTCCACAAGCCCCCTGTGCCATCACGTGAGGGCTCTGAGTCTGGCCCTGTGCCCAGCAGTGCCTCCCCCTCAGTGGAGCCCTCATCCAGCTCGGGGAGCAGCCTGGAGGACGTGCTGCCCTTCCCGCCCACACTCCTGAAGGCGCCTGGGGAGGCCTCAAGTGACTCTAGGTATGCCAGTGGAGATGATGACTCCTGGGCTTCCAAGAAGAGGTTTGACTGCGACTCCTTCTCATGGCAGAATCCCGGGGAGCCTAGCCTCCAGGATGTGCAGAAACCGGGTGGGCTCCCGTCAGATGCCACTCCACTCTTCCGGCAGTTGTTCCTGAAGTCACAGGAGTCTCTGGTGAGCCATGAGCAGATGCAAGTGTTCCAGATGATCACCAAGTCCCAGCGGATTTTCTCCCATACCCAGGTGGCAGCAGCCTCCTCCCAGCTCCCCGGGCCCGAGGGTAAGCAGGCCACCCTGAAACCACTGCAGGGGCCATGGCCACAGCAGTCCACAGCACTGGGACCCACTGCCGACTCTCTCCACACTGGCTCTGGAAACTTGGAGCCAGAGGGATCCCCAGCTCGCAGGAGAAAAACCACACCCACAGCTCCTCGAGAGGCCTCCCCTGGCAGCACAAGACGTGACTCAAAGGGAGGACTGAAAGTATCTACTGCTCTGCCGCCCCTCACAGGGCCATCTCTAGACCCCTCTGGGAATCCAGACATCTCTTCTCTAGCCAAGCAGTTGA
This sequence comes from Perodicticus potto, assembly GCA_963574655.1. NCBI lineage: Eukaryota > Metazoa > Chordata > Mammalia > Primates > Lorisidae > Perodicticus > Perodicticus potto. The sequence continues at coordinate 19,761 of CAUYRH010050336.1, forward strand.
GATCCTCAAAAGGGACCTTGGACCTGGGGGACATCTTCCCTCCCACAGGCCCACGGCAGGCACATCTAGGTGGGGATGAGCCACCTGGAGCTCAGCTGCCTGGGAAGCAGCCTCAGGCGGAGAACGGCACAACTTCAGGGTCCACAAAAGGTGACAAGGGCCCAGGCTGCTCCCGGGGTGGAGGCTACAGACTCTTCTCCGGCAACTCCAGAGCGCAGCGATTCTCAGGTTTCCGGAAGGAGAAGGTGAAGATGGATATGTGCTGCACAGCTTCCCCCAGCCAGGTGGCCATGGCCTCCTTTGCCTCTGCCGGGCCTCCTACAGATGCCCCCCGTGACCCCAAGTCCAAGCTGACAATATTCAACAGAATCCAGGTACCGTGTTCTCTTGCATGTAGCCTGACCATAGCAAGGCAAGGGTTTCATTTGGTATTTGTGTCAGCATTTGTTGTCCATGCATTTATTTCAGTGAATCCTTAGATTTAACTTTTTTTTTTTTTTTGAGACAGAATCTCACTTGGTCACCCTCGGTAGAATGCCGAGGCATCTTAGCTCATGGCAAGCTTAAACTCCTGTGTTCAAGTGCCTCAGCCTCCCAAGTAGCTGGAACTACAAGTGCCTGCCACAATGCCTGGCTGTTTTTTAGAGACAAGGTCTAGCTCTTGCTCAGGCTGGTCTCCAACTCATGAGCTCAGGCAATCCACCTGCCTTGGCCTCCCAAGTTCTGGGATTACAGGCATGAGCCACTGTGCCTGGCCAGATGCAGCTTTTTTTTGAGACAGTGTCTCATTCTGTCACCCCTGGGTAGAGTGCCCTGGCATCATCATAGGTCACAGCAACATCAAACCCTTGGGCTCAAGTGATCCGCTTGCCTCAGCCTCCTGAGTAGCTGGGACTATAAGCATCCACCACAACACTGGCCAATTTTTTGTATTTTTAGTAGAGACAGGGTCTCACTTTTGGTCTTGCTATGCTGATCCTTTGAGGCAATTTTATAGAGGAAGAAATACAGGTTCCAAGAGAATGAGGACATTCCAGAGTTGTTCAGAACACTTCCTGGCATTTTCTGTTCTTCACCCAGCTATCCCTGCTTGCTTTCTTTTGCTCCTCACTTCTTTTTGGATTTGCCTCCTTAAATTCTTCAAAGGATATAAATCTTCTTTCCCTTAAATGTTCTTGCATGAAGTGGCCATATATTTTCTGACTGTGAGTCATGGTTTCTACCAGTAAAAGTAGGCAGCTGCTGTATGCCCCCTGCTGCTCAGTACACATATGGGCATTGGCTGATTACTTCATACCTGGTACCCATAAGCTCCTGGTCTAGAGAGGTTAGCCACTTGTCATACCACAGCGATCTCTCTGTTTTAAAAAACGGCTTTATCATTCAAATTACTCATATAATTCACCACTTGAAGGTATACAATTAGTAATTTTTTTAGTATAGTCACAAGATCATGCAATCATTAGCACTATTTGCCAGAACAGTTTCATTGCCCCTAAAAGAAACCTCACATCCCTTAGCTGCACCACCAATCTCTCCAGCCCACAGGAACTGCGACTCTACTTTCCATCTATGGGTTTGCCTTCCTGGACATTTCCTATAGTAGAATCAAAGGATTTGTGACTTTTGTGTCTACCTTCTATCACTTAGCATAGTGTTTCCAAGTTTCATCCATGTCATAGCATGTGTCAGCTTCCTTTCTACAAGCAGAGGAACGTTCCATTACATAGACATATTAGATTTCACTTGTCCACTCATCAGTCAGTAAATATTTGGGTTGTTTGTACTTCGGGACTATTGTGAATAGTGCTGTTAATGACCATTCACTCATGTACAAATTTCTGCAGGATATGCTTTCTCATTTCTCTCTTTTTTTTTTTGAGACAGAACCTCAAGCTGTCACCCTGGATAGAGTGCTGTGGCATTACAGCTCACAGCAACCTTCAATTCCTGGGCTTAAGCGAGTCTCTTGCCTCTGCCTCCCAAGTAGCTGGGACTATAGGCGCCCACCACAACGCCCGGCCATTTTTTGGTTGCAGCCGTCATTGTTGTTTGGCAGGTCCGGGCTGGATTCGAACCCACCAGCTCAGGTGTATGTGGCTGGCACCTTAGCCCGTTGAGCCACAGGGGCCGAGCCAAATGGTTTTTTTTTTTTTTTTTGTAGAGACAGAGTCTGACTTTATCGCCCTCGGTAGAGTGCTGTTGCATCACAGCTCACAGCAACCTCTAACTCCTGGGGTCAGGTGATTTTCTTGCCTCAGCCTCCCGAGTAGCTGGGACTACAGGTGCTCGCCACGACGCCCGGCTATTTTTCTCTTTTGCAGTTCAGCCGAGGCTGGGTTTGAACCCGCCACCTTCGGTACATGGGGCCGGCGCCCTACTTGCTGAGCTACAGGCACCGCCCTCATTTCTCTTGAGTAGGTACTTAGGAGTGGAATTGCTGGGTCATACGACAACTCTTATATTTAACATTTGAAGAATTGCTGTTTTATGAAGCAGCTGCTTCATTTTAGATTCCTACCCATAGTGGCTTCAATTTTTCCATGTCCTCACCAACACTTGTTATTTTCCGTTTTTTTCCCCCCAGAGATGATGTCACACTATGTTTCCCAGGCTGGGAATGAGCTCAAGAAATCCTCCTGTCTTAGCCTCCCAGGTAGTGGACACTACAAGCCTGGCTCATTTTTTAAATTATTATGATAATCATCCTAGTGAGTGTGAAGTGTGTTTTTGATTTGTGTTTTCTCTGATGGCCATTGATGTTAAGCACCTTTTCAAAGATGGGCTTTTTGGCCATTTGTGTATCTTAGAAGAAATGTCTGTTCAGATCCTTTGCCCATTTAAAAAAATGAGTTATTATTTTTTTCTTATTGAGTGTCAGGGTTTCCTTATATATTCTGTTTGCAAGTCCATCTTTTCAGATTCAAGATGTGCAAACATTCTTATGTTATGGTCTAGCTTTTAATTTTATTGTATCATTTGTAGGGCAGAAGTTTTTTTAATTTTAATAATGTCCAGTTTGCTTGTCTTGTCTTTTGCTTTGCTTTGGTGTCACTCCTAAGAAACCTTGTCTAATCCAAGGTGATAAAGACTTACTCCAGTGTCTTTTTCTAAGAGTTACAGCTTTAGCTCATCCCTTCATCACATTTCTGATGTGTTGGCTCAGATATATTTTCATCTTCAGGGTGGAAACATCTACAGGCTCCCCCATCCAGTGAAGGAAGAGAACACGGCAGGTGGATGGTAAGTTACGAAGCCCCTTCTGCCCTGCTTTGGGGTCCTCTGTGGCTTTCACACATTGGCCCTGGGTGAGTGAACTGGATGCCCTCAGCTCCAAAGGTGATGCTTTAGCCCAGGAAAAATTTGAGTATAGCCTCTGTTTGTTAAGGTTTCTCAAGAGTTGTCAGTGGATTGGAGTTGAAAAGAAAAAAGAAAAAAACAAAAACAAATTAGTGATCAGGGATAGAGTCCCAATCACCATCCCTCCTTCCTGCCATGTCTCCCTGCAGTAACCAGCAAAATGGGGGTCCTGCAGACTGGACAGAGCCAAGGAGCACTTATATCTGCAAGAATTGCAGCCAGATGTTTTATACCGAGAAAGGGCTGAACAGCCACATGTGTTTTCACAGTGACCAGTGGCCGTCACCACGAGGGAAGCAGGAGCCACAGGTGAAGGGGCATAAGCAGTAGCTTCTGAGGCTGTGGGGTTTCTGACAGGCCTGGGGGGGAGCAGACAACTGGGTGTTGCTTATCTGAGGATAGAAATGTCATCCTGGACAGGGGGGCCCAGGGGATAGGGGGCCCAGACTTAGGGCTGTGCTGCTCTCAGGGGAAGTAGCAGCTCTCCATTTCAGTCCTCACTTCCAGGAAGTTTGCAACAGCTGTCTTCTGGGTCCTCACTGTCCTCTGGAGCCCCTCTTCTTTCCCCTACCTACCGTTTCTCTTAAAGAGCCATCTCTTCTCTTAGGTGTTTGGCACAGAGTTCTGCAAGCCACTGAGACAGGTGCTGAGGCCAGAAGGGGATGGACAGAGTCCTCCAGGAGCCAAGAAGCCCTTGGACATCACAGCTGCAGCCCCTGTGGTGATCCCTATGTCGGTCCCTGTGACTCCAGTGAACCGACATGGGGGGAGCATGGCCAAGGTGAGTCTTGTCTGTCTGCCTTCTTCCTGCTACTGGAAAAACCCAAACCAAGCAATACAGAAAATCATGACTCCAGAATGTGGTTTGTATAGTCATTCAATCATTCAGCAATTGCTGAGCCCCTTTGTGCCAAGCTCTGTGCTAGGTGGTGCTGGGGACACAATCAAGCTCTGCCTTAACAGGGCTCCCAGTCCATTGGAGGAGACAGACCTGTCCCCAGACAGAGCCTCAGACCTGGATAGACAGGGCTGAGGGAGAGCAGAGGGAGCTAGGAGTTCTGAGGGGGCTCCAGACCCAGCCTGAGGGAGGGAGGGATTCCTGGAGGAGGGGGCATGGGAGCTGAAACCTGGAGGGGGAGGCTAGAAGAGAAGGGAGAGGCTTGTCTGTTCAGCCTGTACTGTACCCCACCTGGAGAAGCTCCTGCTGGACTTGGGGACAGGGTACAAGGACCCAAATGTCCCCTTAGATAGCATTTTTGGTCTCATGGGAGCTATTGTGGTTTGAGAGGGACAGTTTTGTTTTGTCACAGTCATACTCTAGCCCACACTCTTTTTAACAATCGAAGCTGTCCTCACACATTTCCAGAGTCTGCTGAGTCAGGGGCTCTCTTGGGGGCCGTGGGTGCGTGAGAAAGGCTCCATCCAGCCTCAGAATTGACAGGCTTAGTGTCTGGCCCAGGTATGGGCAGGATCCCTCCTTTGCTGAGGCCTCTGGGGGTGGCCATGCAGGGAGTGTATGCCATGGTTCCCTGTTTGTCTATGGCCAGTCCCTTTTCACCACTCTGATGACATCCTGAAGACTGAGTATTACAGTAGTTGGCCTCAAGTGACCATCTGTGGTTCTGAACTCTTCTCTAGGGGCAAGAGAAAGATGGGGAAGAGAGAGACAGCAAGGAGAGTAGCCAACATAGGAAGCGGAAGAAGCGCCCCCAGCCCAAGGCATTGTTCATCCCTCCTCCGTCCTCCACTTTTGGGGAGCTGGGCTCCGGAAGATGCCACCAGAGTTGCCTGCGGTCCCCAGTATTCCTGGTGGACCGCCTCCTGAAGGGCTTATTCCAGTGTTCTCCCTACACACCACCACCCATGCTCAGCCCCATCCGGGAGGGCTCGGGACTGTACTTCAACACTCTCTGCTCCATGTCTTCTCAGGCCAGTCCCGACCAGCTCATCAGCTCCATGCTTGGTGAGTGAGGCTGGGGCGCTCCACCTGCAATCAGTCACATGGTGGATCTCCTGTGGACACAACCACTCTCCTGTATAGCATTTGGTTCAGCAATTGTTTCCTATCTATGGGTGTGCCTGGTCTGAAGGTCCTGTTGCTGTTCAGAAGTACCTAGGACCAGTCTGAGACCAGCAGCCTTCTAGGTGCTTAGGATTTTACAGCCAGAAGGAAAACATAGAGGCCATATAGCCTGACCACCCTACTGCCTGCCTGTGTGTGTAATTTTAACAGCTTTGTTGAGCTATAATTTAGATACCATACAAATCACTCATTTAGAATGTGTGGTGTTTTTTAGGATATTCCCAAGGTTGTGGGCCCATCATACAATCTAATTTTAGATAATTTTCTAAATGTATTCATTGGCAGTTACATCCCTCCCATATTCCCACAGGTCCTTATCCCCCCAGCCCCAGGCAACCATTCATCTGCTTTTGTCACTATGGATTTGCCTATTCTGGACTTGTCATATAAGTGGGATCTCACAATATGTGACTTCTTGTGTCTATTTTATTTCACTTCGTGTAATGTTTTCAGGGTTCATCCATGTTGTAGCTGGTACCAAATGCTGCATTCCTTTTTATGCAATATTATGGAATAATATTCCCTTGTGTGGATAGACCACACTTTATCTGTTCATCAGTTGTTGGACATTTGGTTGTTTTCACTTTTGGCTATTATGAATAATGTTGCTGTGAAGATTCACATACAAGTTTTCGTGTGGATGTATATTCTCATTTCTCTTGGGTAGATAACTAAGAGTGGAATGGTTGGTCATATAGTTACTCCATATTTAACTATTTAAAGAATTGCCAATGCTGTCCACAATGACTGTGCAGGGCTGGCACGATGGCTCATGCCTGTCATCCTAGCACGGTGCAAGGCCAAGTCAGGTGGAATGCCTGAGCTCAGGAGTTCTAGACTAGCCTGAGCAAGAACCAGACCCTGTCTCTACTAAAAATAGAAAAACTAGCTGGGCACTATGGCAGGCACCTATAGTCCCAGCTACTCAGGAGGCTGAGGCAAGAGGATTGCTGAAGCCTAAGAGTCTGAGGTTGCTGTGAGCTATGATGCCACCGCACCTACCCTAGGGGACAGAGTGAGACTCTGTCTCAAAAAAAAAAAAAAAATTCCCACCAGCAATGTATAAGATTCTCATTTCACCACATCCTTGCCAACACTTCTTATTGTCTGTCTTTTTATTATAACAGTCCTGGTAGATGTAAAGTGGTATCTGATTGCAGTTTTGATTTGCTTCTCAGTGATACAGTAAAATATATATTTGGTCTTTGATCCATTTCCTGGCCTACAACTCCTAAAATCTTTAGAATCTCTACAGTGATGTCTTTTTGTATGCTAACAAGTGACAGATTGCTGACATCCCCTAGGGCAGTGTTTTTCAACCTTTTTATCTCTTGGCACACTTGAACCTATAAACTTCCATGGCACATTTATTTATTTATTTTTTGAGACAGAGCCTCAAGCTGTCACCCTGGATAGAGTGCCGTGGCATCACAGCTCACAGCAACCTCCAACTCCTGGGCTCAAGCGAGTCTCCTGCCTCTGCCTCCCAAGTAGCTGGGACCACAGGCGCCCGCCACAACGCACGGCCGTTTTTTGGTTGCAGCCATCATTGTTGTTTGGCAGGCCCAGGCTGGATTCGAACCCGCCAGCTCAGGTGTACGTGGCTGGCGCCTTAGCCCGTTGAGCCACAGGCGCCGAGCCTCCATGGCACATTTAAATTATGTTGATCAAAGAATGAGTAAAAAAAAAAAGAATACTTTAACTTATTGTTTTTATACACATACATATATGCTTTCCATAAATTAATTTATTGTTTGCTGAGTTTCTACCTCTGCCTTTTAAGAAGTCCTTCCTGCTCCCAGGGGATTTTTTTTTTTTTTTTTTTGAGGCAAGAGTTTCAAGCTGTCACCCTGGGTAGAATGCTGTGGAGTCATAGCTCACAGCAACCTCCAACTCGGGCTCAAGTGATTCTCTTGCCTCAGTTTTTTCGTTTTTTAGTAGAGACTAAGTCTTGCTTTTGCTCAGGCTGGTCTCGAACTCACGAGCCCCACCGTGGCCTCCCAGAGTGTTAGGATTACAGGCATGAGCTACCATGCCCGGCCTCCCAGAGGATCTTAAAAAGCTTGTGTTCAACTGTGTCCACTCAGGCAGGCAGAGGGGGGCCTGTGGGTCACTTTCAGTCAGTTTTCTTGAGGCTTTTTACTGTGTGTCTTCTAGGTCGAGTGGATGGCTCCTTTGGTATCTGTGTGGTGAAAGACAACACCAAGATCAGCATTGAGCCGTAAGTTGGAGCAGAGTTAGAACCTGAGTCCTCACAAATGAGGACGACTTTTCTCCCCCTTTGGGTTCCAGTGTCAGTTTTCCTCAAGGGTCACTTCTTCACAGAGGGGTCACTCACTTTTAGCTGCAGAGGCTCCCTAGGAGAGAAGCAGCGGACTTCTCCAGGTGTGTGTGGGAAGGCCCTCCAGTATTCACTGTGTCCACACATATAGATTGGGCACTTGGGGATCCAGGTGGGATGGGTGATGGCATGAGCAGGACTCAGACTACCTGTGGGCTTTGGCTGTAGTGTGGCTGTAAGAGAGTACCAGGCATCAGTATGTGCCCCTACCTTGACCCCAGGGAAAGCACCCAAGGCCAGAGTGTCATAATGAAGAAAAACAGAGGAAGGAGGGAAGGAGGGGTCCCTAGAGAGATTTCTGAACCACTTGTGTGTGTTGAGCATGGCACATATCTGACACAGCTGGGAGGTGGCAGACAGTTTCTCCAGAGTAGCTATGGCTGGCACACAGAGCATCTACCTCTACCTCATCTCCATCTCAGTCACATTTGTTCTCCCATGTCTGTGTGTGTGGCCTTATTTCAGACACATCAATATAGGGAGCCGGTTTCAGGCTGAGATCCCAGAGCTCCAGGAGAGGTCCCTGGCTGGAATTGATGAGCATGTAGCTTCTCTGGTCTGGAAGCCATGGGGAGATGTGACGACCAACCCGGAGACACAGGACAGAGGTGGATGAGGCTTGAGAGTCAGAGTCTAAGATCCCCTCTTCCTCCTCCATCTCCAAAGCATTTCTCCTCCCAGTTCTCACCTCAGGGGGTGGGAGAGAGCCAACCATGGCCAAGAATTGCTTCTCCCCTGCTGCATCTCCTACCCTCACCCTTGCTCTCACACAGCAGTTGCTCAGGCTATCTGACTTGGGTACCAGGGGAGGGTCTCTGCTCTTCCTCCTTGTCCTTCCCTTTCCTCAGCCTGCCCTCGATCAAGATGTGAGGAGTGAAGGTGAGGAGGAGCCCCTCTCTGTGTAGTCCGGGAAGGTTTCCTCCTTGGCACCTGCTGACTCCCTCGTGTCTCCTCTTCCTAACAAACGCAGTAACTGAGCTCTGCAATGTGGCGTGCTCCAGCGTGATGCCAGGAGGGGGCACCAACCTGGAGCTGGCTCTGCACTGCCTGCACGAGGCCCAGGGCAATGTTCAGGTGAGGCAGAGCCAGGGACAGAGCTTGGGGCTGGGCGCAAGAAGTGCCCTGCTCTCCTGGGGCTGGGGGTCCCAGGTGCATGATGTGCCATCTGCTTGGGGTTCACAGCTAACAAAACTGAAGGAAGGCTGATTGCTCACACTCCTTGGGGATTGGTATGGTCCTTGTAGGGGACATTCGGATAGAGCTTAGTTCTTCAGTTCCTTTACCTGGGCAACAATTGAGCACTGGGGTTCCTCTGAGAAATCTCAGGGGCATCAGGAGAGGGAAGCCCTGTGGACACTCTTCAGGTCCTGTGTTAATATGGATTATTCATTGGATTTTAGGGTTTGTTTGTTTGTTTTGAGACAGAGTCTCACTACGATGCCCAGCCTAGAGTGCTGTGGTGTCATCACAGCTCACAGCAACCTCAGTCTCATGGGTTCAAGTGATCTTCCTGCTTCAGCCTCCTGTGTAGCTAAAACTATAGGCATTCACCACAACACCCAGTTAGTTTTTCTATTTGTAGTAGAGACGAAGTCTCACTCTTGCTTAGGCTGGTCTCAAACTCCTGAGCTCAAGGAATCTACTCACTCCATCTTCCCAGAGTGCTAGGTTTACCGGTATGAGCCATTAGGCCCAGCCTGGATGGTTTTGGATTAAAAACTCACATACAAAAACCTTAGGTGCAGCACAAATACCTACTCCAAGAATACTCCTCACAATGCTGACGGTTAGAAAATAAACAAAGGGGCTGGGTGTGGCTCAAGCTTGTAATCCTAGCACTCTGGGAAGCCGAGGAGGGTGGATAGCCCTGAGCTCAGGAGTTCAAGACCAGCCTAAAACAGAGGGAGACCTCATCTCTAAAAAATAAACTGGGGCTCGGTGCCTGTGGCTCAACGGGCTAAGGCGCCATCCATGTACACCTGAGCTGGCGGGTTCGAATCCAGCCTGGGCCCGCCAAACAACAATAATGGCTGCAACCAAAAAAAATGGCTGGGCATTGTGGCGGGTGCCTGTAGTCTCAGCTACTTGGGAGGCGGAGGCAAGAGACTAGCTTAAACCCAAGAGTTGGAGGTCGCTGTGAGCCACAGCACTCTATCAAGGGTGACAGCTTGAGGCTCTTGTCTCAAAAAAAATAAATAAATAAATAAAAATAAAAATAAAAATAAAATAAATAAAAAATAAACTGGGTGTTGTGGCAGGCACCTGTAGGTAGTCCCAGCTACTTGGGAGGCTGAGACAAGTGAATTGCTTAAGCCCAAGAGTTTGAAGTTGCTGTGAGCTGTGATACCACAACACTCTACCAGACAGCGACAGAGTGAGACTCATCTCAAAGAGAAAAGGAGAGGAGAGGAGGGGAGGGGAGGAATTAAAAAAAACTTCAAACTAAAACAATTAAATACAAAATTTAAAAAAGAAAATAAAAAAAAATTTAAAAACAAAATAAAGGGCACTCACCTGTAGTCCCAGTTATTCACAAGGCTAAGGCAAGAGGATCTCTTAAGCCCAGGAGTTTGAGTTTGCTGTGAGCTACAACACCACAGCACTCTACCCAGGGCAACAGAGTGAGATTTTGTCTCAAAATAAACAAACAAACGAAAAGTCTAACTAAGTAGTGGGAGAGAAAGAGTCACAGTGCCCATCTCAGAGACCCAAGAGTCACGCTGTGGTCTTGTTTTTTATAGTATTAAGAGGTGGTGTCTGGCCCACAGTGTGTCCTCCGCAAGTAGTCAGGACTTATGTATTAAGTACCTGCTGGGTACCTGTCCTGTAGGCACTGGGGCCAGGGCTGGCTCAGGGACTCCATTCTTGGTTTAGTGCTCTCTTTCCTGCAATTCTTACTACTTTTTTGGGCAAGGAGCCCTGTATGTTTTCACTGTGCACTGGGCCCTGGAAATTATGCAGCCAGTCCTCCCTGGTGTCCATAAAAAATCCCTGCCCTCATTCCTTACATTTTAGGAAAGTCAAAACAGGATATATATTTTAAACTTGTTAGAAAATAAATCAGGGTAAGGGAAGTTCTCCTCAAAACACTAGTGCCCAGCAGACTAAGGAGCTTGTCCTGGAATAAGTCCACACAGTGTTTCCTTCACTGAGATGCTCTTTCTGTGAAAAAATAATATCAGTGGTTTGCTTAGTGACATAGCTGATGTGCCTACAGACAGTGCACAGGCTGGTGGCTGGTCCAGGGCTACTTTCAGTGGCACTTGGAGAGGGTGTGACTTTAGAGACAGCTGTAGTATTTTTCTTCCAACTCCCCATCCCAGCTTCTTTTGAGTAGCCTGCAACTCCTCTTGTTCCAGATCGCCCTGGAAACTCTCTTACTCAAAGGACCCCAGAAGCCACGGAGTCACCCACTCGCTGACTATCGCTACACAGGTGATTGGAGAGAAGTTGCTAGGATGGTTTCAGCATGATACTACTCCCTGTGAACCAGTCACATCGGTTGGCAACCTATGCCTCTGCCTCCTGCCTTTCTAGATGGGTTGTCCTCCCTGGAATAACTCAGTAGACACTACTTTCTGCTACTTGGATCCTACCTTCACCCTTGCCTACTGGTTTCCTAGCCAAGAGGGGATACTTCTAGCTAGGGAGAGGGGGAGGTAGACTCAGGTTTAGTGGTTGAGCCAACCTGCCCTTCAGTCAGGCTGCCTGGGGCCCCCAACTACCTTTAGCAAGTGACTGCAGCCTCAGTTGTCATATCTGTAAAGTGGGGATAATGCTCCCTATCTTCCAGAGTCATTTTTGAGGATTGTGTAAGATTAAGATTGGTACATGATTGGTACTTAGTAATGGCAACTTTAAAGGGGAAGGTGGTCTGCAATTCAGTCATGGCTGTGGCCCCAGAAGGAGAAATGTCCTTCCCCCAATTGGCTGTGTTCATTGACAGGTTCAGACATCTGGACACCTATGGAGAAGAGACTCTTTAAGAAAGCATTCTGTGCCCACAAGAAGGATTTTTTCTTGATACATAAGACGGTAAGGTGAACATGCCCTGGTGGTAGTGACCTTACCTCATATAGCTGAGACAAGCTAGAGGTGAAGGGCGACTGGGGGTCCAAGGTCCCCACCCTCCTGCTGTTGGTCTGAGGCCCCCCCTCACCTGCCTGTGGTGACACTCAGACTGTAAAAAGTAAAATGTCCTTGTGAGCATCTGTAGGCTACCTGCTCAGAACAAAGTCCTCCACACCTTTCCCCATGGTCCTGCTTCTCTTTGGTGATCTCTGTAATTTACAGGCATTTCTCTGTACAAAAAAAATTTTTTTTTATGAAACAGGCTGTGGTTTTGTTGCCTGGGCTGGAGTGCAGTGGCATCATCCTAGCTCATTGCAACCTAACTCAAACTCCTGGACTCAAGCAATCCTCCTGCTTCAACCTCCTCATTAGCTGAGACTACAGGCCCATGCCACCACACCTCGCTATTTTTCTATTTTTTAGTAGGGATGGGGTTTTTCTCTTACTCAGGCTGGTCTTGCTCCTGACCTCAAGCAATCCTCCTACCTCAGACTCCCTAAGGGTTAGGATTACAGGTGTGAGCCACTACACCCAGCCTGCATCTATTTGAGATGCTCAAACACTTGTTCTTTTTCAGTTTTGCATGGTAAAATACATCTAATTTTTTAAGGGACAGGACTTTACTGTGTTGCCCAGGCTGGAGTGCAGTGGCTATTCACAGACAATTCTAGTACACTGTAGCCTTAAACTCCTAGCCTCAAGGGATCCTCCTTCCTCAGCCTCCTGTGTAGCTAGGATGACAGGTGCGCAACTACAGTGCCCAACTACAATGATTTTTTGTTTTGAGACAGAGTCTCACTTTGTCACCCTTGGTAGAGTGCTTCGGTGTCACAAACTCTTGGGCTTAAGTGATTCTTTTGGCTGAGCCTCCCAAGTAGCTGGGACTACAGGCGCCCACCACAATGCCAGCTATTTTTAGAGACAAGGTCTCACTCTGACTCACATATCTTACTGACTGGTCTCGAACTCTTGAGCTCCAGTAATCCACCTGCCTCAGCCTCCCAGAGTGCTGGGATTACAGGCGTGAGCCACTGCCATGCTAGCCAACAATGATTTTTGATTAAAGAACCAGCCTTGCATCTCTGCTATGAGCTCTACTTGGTCATGATATATATTATCTTTTTTTATAAATTGTTATATTCTATTTATTAAAATTTTGTTCAGAATTTTTCTCCTGTGTTCATGAAGGATACTGGTATGTAGTTTTCTTGTAATATCTTTGTCTGGCTTTGGTGTCAGGTAATGCTGACCTCATAGAATCAGTTGGGAAATAGTCCTTAATTTTCAATTTTTTGAAAGAGTTTGTTTATAGTTGGTTTTATTTCTTCCTTAAATTGATGCCATTTGGGCCTGGCATTTTTTTTGTGGGAAAGTTTTGAACTATAAATTCCAATTTATTTAATAGATACAGGGCAATTCAGGTTATCAATATCTTCTTAAGTGAGATTTGATTATTTTTGTGTTTTAAGGAATTTATACATTTCATTAAGTTGTGTCTGATATATTAGCATAAAGTTGTTCATAATATTCTCATTCTTTTGGTATCTGCAGATTCTATAGCAATACCACCTCTCTTATTCCTGATATTAGTGGTTGCATCTCTTTATTCTGATCAATCTAGCTATGGGTTTGTTAATTTAGTTGATTTTCTCAAAGAACCAGATTTTGATTTCATTGATTTTTCTATTTGACTTCTGCTCTATGTATTTTATTTTACTTTATTTTTTATTTTGTCTTCTCTTGTCTTGTCTTTTTTTTTTTTTCTTTTGAGACAGAGTCTCACTTTGTTGCCCTTGTGACATCACAGCTCACAGCAACCTCAAACTCTTGGGCTTAAGAGATTGTCTTGCCTCAGCCTCCCAAGTTTCTGGGACTACAGGCGCCCGCCCCAATGCCCAGCTATTTTTTGGTTGCAGCTGTAATTGTTGTTTGGTGGGCCCAGGCTGGATTTGAACCCGCTAGCTCAGGTGTATGTGGCTGGCGCCTTAGCCGCTTGAGCTACAGGCACCGAGCCTATATTCTTTTAATATTCACAGCACAGCAGTCCTATGAGATAGGTCCTATTATAATTTCCATTTTCCAGAAGAGGAAGCAAGTTCAGAGAGGTTAAGCTACTTGTCTAAGGCCACACAGCTGATGAG
>CAUYRH010050337.1:0-34404 GCA_963574655.1 Perodicticus potto
CACAGCAACCTCCAATTCCTGGGCTCAAGCGAGTCTCTTGCCTCCACCTCCCAAGTAGCTGGGACTACAGGCGCCCGCCACAACGCCTGGCCATTTTTTTTTTTTTTTTGGTTGCAGCCATGATTGTTGTTTGGTGGGCCCGGGCTGGATTCGAACCCGCCAGCTTAGGTGTACGTGGCTGGCGCCTTAGCCCGCTGAGCCACAGGCACTGAGCCATTGTCTCGGTAACTTTCAAACAGGTGCTCAAGTTTTAAAATACTTGGCTCGGCGCCTGTGGCTCAACGGGCTAAAGCGCCAGCCATGTACACCTGAGCTGGCAGGTTCGAATCCAGCCTGGCCCGCCAAATGACAATGACGGCTGCAACCAAAAAACAGCCTGGTGTTGTGGCGGGCGCCTGTAGTCCCAGCTACTTGGGAGGCGGAGGCAGGAGACTCACTTGAGCCCAGGAGTTGGAGGTTGCTGTGAGCTGTGATGTCACAGTTCTCTACCCAGAGTGACAGCTTGAGGCTCTGTCTCAAAAAAAAAAAAAAAGTTTTAAAATACTTACTTTTATTTTTATAAGGAAAAAAGGATAGAGGTATTTCTGTCAAGGCATTGTCCTAAAAAAATCTTGGCAGAATTTTTTAAGCAACTGCATTTTGATTATGAAATTGATTTATAATACCTAATGAGTTACACAGGTCTACTATTCCAGAATTTCGTCCTTTATAAAATGAGTTTTCCCCCATCAAACACCAACTATTATACTTTCATTAACAGCGAAGGCAAAGGTGGACTCATTATAATAAGTTACTTACTTAATGAGAAATAAAATGAGAAAGAGAAAGAGGGAAATATTTTGTCATATGTGTGCAATTAAAAATCATGAATATTATGTCATAATTTCAATCACATCTTTATCAGGACGGCTCAGTCTCAATTCTGAAAGCCAGAATGGGAGAATGGGGGTAATTTCCCTGTTTAACATGACAACTGAGAATAGGGCATCTTTTATATTTGGGGTCTGTAAAGGCTTCATATGGTCAGACAAAAAGAATGTGGAAAGTTACCTTAATATTCCCCTCTAGCCATATTAAAAATAAAACCCCCAAGTTGAAGGCATTCAGTTTAATTTTGTGCATCTTCATTTCAAAAGTGAGCATAAGATGTTTCTAATCTCCTTTCCTTCTGTTAGGTGTGTGGAAGCCAAAATAAAGTGTAGAGGAAAAAATAATAAAAAGCCTTATTGGGATAGAATTAGTGGGAAGAAACCCGCGGCTTCGTATTTCCTGCCTGCAGGAACTACCTCATTTTCCTTATAAGAAAACTATTCTTTTCCACCAGGAACACAAGTACAGGCACTTATTTTTTAATACTGATAATGTGATGGACCAATCATGGGCTAGGGAAGGCCTTTGTGACCTCCCTTTTTTAAAACCACTGGTAATGAACGTGGGAAATAGTTAAGCAAAGGTAACTGGGGTCAAGGAGGTGAATAAGAGAAGTGAGACGAGAGCAGTGGCTGCTGATGTTTCTCCAAATGAAGGTTTGGACCAAGCTAAGTGGCACACAGGTGGCTATGAACAGGTGCAGTCTAGGGATCTGGGCAGGGGAGAGGAGTGAGCCTGTGCACATAACCACGGTTGCTGCACACAAGCTCAAGGGAAGGGAATCGGTTTCTGGATGCTTTCTCCAGAAAATTTCATCTCGCAAACCAAAAGAGCGTGTGGCTTTGAAGGTGCATATTTGAGAACACACAGAGGGCTTCCTGGCAGAGAGAACATGCTACATCCTCATAGGTGGCATCGCAGGGGACATAATCCAGAGAATAGAGAAGGGGGTGGGGTTCCTGGTTGATGTGCACTTGGTTTCTTTGTCAGTGATTTTTTGCTGAGCAGAGGAATGAAGTCACTCAAATTCCATCCTGCACAACCAGCATCAACTGGGACCACCCGTCTGATTTAGGAGTGCCAGGGCAAACTGATCTGAGCCAGGATCGAAACCAGTGTCCAAACCTGAGACCGCTCTATTAGGTTTTAATTAGAATCACATAACACAGTGTCCGCCGCCCTCTTCATAGGGAGGTGGCTTCAAGATGACACTTACGGAGCTCCGCCTGGCAGCCCTGTGCTTTCCCAGGAGGGCATTCCCTCAGCCTGGCAATCTTGAAAGGACATAAGAAAAAGTACAGAGACCTCAGACTCTAGAAGACGCCTTTGACTTACAGAAAAAAAAATGGGGAAGAAACTGAGGAAGCAGGTTCTGTTTCCTTAGCAACTGGTTTTATCACTGCCACCGTCACTGATTTTCTAGGGTTTGTTAGGAAAGAAATGGAAGTTGAGTGACAAGTTCTAGTCACAGCTCTTCTGTGTAGTAGCCAGGTAATCTCAGACCACTCACTCAACACAACAAGAGCCTTAGATAAATCACCCAGTGCCTAGAACAGTCCCTGGCACCTAAGTGCTCAATAAATATTTATTAAATAAATAAATGTGTATATTTCATTTATCTGGCCCCACTTCATAATATGCAAAATTTGGGTAATAAGTTACCTGTATGTCTACAAGTATTGAGTAAAACAATGTAAAGGATGCAAAAGTGCTTTTAAAAGTATAAAACTCTGTCCACATTATAAATGTTGGTATACTACAGAACCACAATATATAGGTTCTTATACATGCAAAAATAAGTCCCAGGTTTTCCGTATTTCATACACTTTAATGGACATGACGAGGAAAGGTTAATGTCCCTATTAAGAATCAAACATGGGACTAATAGATCATTAATGCGATTCAGTTCTCTGCAATGGCTGAAGCTGCATCCACGTAATTATTTTTCGAAGACTTATTTCAATGATAGTGCTTTTCAATTTTCTCTTTGGGACAATGAAATTTTTGGTGGTGACAATGGCCATCTAGTCCCTGGTTTAGAAACACGACATTAGTATTGCTTCGTCCTTCCTAAGACCTTCTGGGTTACTTGTGCTGTGGCTGTGATGTCTCCCGGGCCCTCCCCAAGCAAGGTCCTCAATCACACCGTGGCAATCCACAAGAGCAGGAAAAAGCCAGGCATCTGGTCCCATTTAACACAGCCTAGAAATATGGTATAAATATATATGGGAGATTGAATAACAAACCCTGGTGGTCTTTAGGGAAGGGGTAAGGCTAGAAACCCTTGAATGTGAGGTTCGCTTAGCAAAGAGGAAAGAGAGTTTTGATGACAAAAGGGGAAAAAAAAATAAGTGTCGTCGAGAGGTGTGGACAGTTTTCAAAATACTTTTTGGATTTTTTTTTTTTTTTCCGGTCTTTATGATCACATTGGCAACTTAAGGAATGATGTAATCCTGGCTGGGATATGTGAAAATCCTGCCAACAGTAACTACACTATATAAACTCTGGAACAAAGGAACGAACATGCTATTTATGAAGGAGCAATAAAGGCGGATAACATCATGGGAACGTCGCTAAGGTCTGGTGCTAGTGGGCACAGTCTCAGCCTTGGTTCTGGAATCTGAAGGCTTCCCTGGAGACCCCGGAAGCCTCTGTTTTAGAGTGCGGAAATTGTCCCCCCTCTCCTGTATTCCCACTCCATTTTGACTCCCTTTTTACCTGTTTTTGCTCTTCTCCTAAACCGTCCCACATCGAAGCCACAATTTTAGAGACTTCACCAAAAGTAGCATTTGGATTTTGGCCCTTGATGGCAGCCTGGGTATCACGAAAGAATAACGCGTAGGCAGACACGGGCTTCTGAGGCTCATTCGGGTCCTTCTTCTTCTTCTTTTTGGGAGTTTTTGGTTTTTTCCCCATATCAGAGGCAGGCCGCTTCTCTCCACCATTGATCTGAAATGGAAACACAAGCAGAATTATAGAGAAACTGGGAAAATTGGGGGCCAAGTCATACTGTTGATTTCCTGAGATTAAACATGTGCACTCACCCACACACAGCACATAAACACAGGTTGGCCTGATGGAGACTTGATTCTGTGGACATTTTTCCAGATAAAACTGCAAAGTTCATGCAGAATTCATATTCATCCTTCTCCCAGCTTAATTTAATAGCTTTAAAAAATTTGTTGACTTTTTACAGTACTATTACACTATTAAGCTATTACGTCTTATCCCTTAAATCTCCTAACTTTTTAAAATCTTTCATTGTGGGCGGCGCCTATGGCTCAAAGGAGTAGGGCACCGGCCCCATATGCCGGAGGTGGCGGGTTCAAACCCAGCTCCGGCCAAAAACTGCAAAAAAAAAAAAAAAAAAATAGATAAATAAAAATAAAATCTTTCATTGTAATTGTGACAGCAGATTTCTCTTGTCATCACTCCATTGAAGGAATAATCTAACTTTTTTTTTTCTAAGGAGTTTATTCTTGTCTTCCTAATTATGAGTTTAAAACCATGGGTGCAGTATTTCCAAAAAATAATGCCAAATGGTTTTTGACTATCCATGTAGGTCTATGGAACAGTATAGACCTACATAGCAATATATATTGCGGGGACAATCTAGCCATAGTCATGGGTTTAGAGAAAGGCATAATCTAGACCCTACATCAGTGTTGTCCAGTGGAACTTTCAGCAGTGATGGAAAAGTTCTCCAATCAGGACTATCTCACATGGTAGCCACTAGCCTTAGTCACTCCAGCACACCTGAAATGCGGCTAGAGTGACTAAGTGTCTCAATTTTAGCTTTATTTAAATTTAAACATGTGACTAACTGGCTACTGCATTAGAGATAGTATCTCCAGAAACTAGCTTTTAGAGATTTCCAGAACAGCTTTTTACTTAGTTTCAAAGTAGATTCAACTTGCCCCACTGTCCTCAAGTATGAATATTTGGATTAATTTTAATTGTTGTACAATTGGGGAGAAGTACACTGAATGTATTAAGACATCTTTGAATATTATCTTTATTACTAATTAGATGTGATGTCACTTCATCCACCTCTATAAAAAAGGATTTTGGCTAAGACTTCTTCCCATCTCTAAAATGATGAGTCTATATGGGTCTGAAATGGTGCCGTGTGTGAAAACTCCTTTTCACAGGTTTCACCCACCGACAGGGTCTATGAGCACTGTCTCCTGACAGAGTTGTCACTATCAAAGCAGAATCTGCACCCTCGCCTTCTAGTGCTAGGTGAGGGATTTGTGTAAAAATAACTGTCACCACTGGAATAGAAGCATGGTGAACTGAGGGGCCTCTGGGTGTGTTCTCAGGGTCTTGCTTCAAGACCTCTCTGTATGATTTCTGGCTGTGTGATCCTGCTTAAATTCATTTGTCTGGGCCTCTGTTTCCCCTACTGTAAACTTGTTATGGTACCCTCTTATGATTACTAAGATGGTATGCTTATATATTTTTAAACCTTTAAAAGAGTATTCAAATATTAATTATGACATGGCAGAAACTGTCAAAATAATTAATCAGAAAGACTTTAACATTAATATATGATAACTAATGATCAGGTTGGATAATATGCCCAAGCACCAAAAGGAAATAGAATAAAAGCTAAGTGAATTCTTTGTCTTTGTCTTCATTGAGAAAGATATTAAAAGATTATCATTCTGAAATTGTCCACTGAAGCAGATCAAAGGGCCCCATGGGGACAGGGCACTCTGAACTGACTTGACAAGTGAATGTAGATCAAGACCAAATGCTAACTTCCTTGGGATGGAGCTGACAGGTGGTCATGTACAATTATTGGCTCCCATGTAAACCTGTGAGGGGATTAGCATTCAGGGACAGAGCTGATACTAGACAAACTGATACGATAGCTGTAAATTTAACACACAGGCATCTATGGCCTAGAATGGTGGTTTTCAAATATGACTGCATGGTAAAATCACTTGGAAAGCTTTTAATACTCTGATGCTCAGGCCTTTCTCTACACAAATTAAATCCAATACCTTAGAGTGGGAGAATGTCCCCATCACCCCTCTCAGCTCTACTCTTCCAACTGGCATTTAAATACCTTGAGAGATAAACAAACAAGCAAACTGTCTCTGCGCCCAAGGATACATACAGCCATGTCTGTCCCCTTTTCACAAACAAACTCTTCCAAGTGGTTGTGTTGGCTTTGGGCAGTCTCCGTAGCTTTCTTCAGTTTACTTTCCCGGCACTTAGCTCTCGATAAGGTCACCAATGGCCACAAAATGCTAAATATGAGGAGTTTTTAAGTTTTCCCCTTACTTGATTTCTCACTGAGAAGATCTCCCTTCCACTCATTCCATAGCATCACTTGCTGTGGGTTTTACTCCTACTTTGCTGGCCTTGCTGTGTTTAGAATAATTATTTAGATTCCTTCTCCTCCTCTTCTACCTGGCCATTGAAAGGCAGCATTCCTGATTTTTATTTTATTTTATTTTTGTAAACCCCCTTCTCTTGTGAATCTGTACTTAGGTAATCTCCTAAGTACACCAGGTTTCCTTAACCATTTGTGGGTGGATGATTGTCAAGTTCATGTTTCCCTGAGTTTTGCACACATAGAAGACTCAACTGCTATTTGACATTTCTATTTGCAAGCCTTGAAGATATCTCAAATTCAAGTCAACCTCTGTATGTTTCCATTCATAGCTTGTATCAAACTCGTAATTATACAATAATGTATGTGGGTGTTAAATCTTCTCCCTTCTCAGAGCATAAGTGCTGTGAAGATGGGGTCCACTGGCACGTTGTACATGCTTAACCTTGTTATCACAATAAATAAATAAAACATGAAATAATATTTTGAAAACATGGCTGTTCCTACATTCATTATCATAAAATGTTATGTTTCTCTTATTAAAGAGAAAAATAATAAGTCAACCAGGTCCATAGTGAAGAATATTAAAAATGAAGTAGTCAAAGAGTACAAACTTTCAGGTATAAGATGAGTAAGTTCGGAAGATCTAAGGGTGACTTGGTTAATACTGTATTGAATACTAGAAATTTGTTAAGAAAGCAGATGTTAAAGGTTCTCATTACAAAAAGTGACTAGATGAGGTGGTAGATATGATAATTTACTTGATTGTGATAATCATGTCACCGTGTACATGTATATAAAATCATCATGTTGCATACTTCATGTACAATTTCATTTGACAATTATACCTTAATAAAGCTGAAAAAAAAAGAAATGATCCTGATATCGGAGGGCATACATCATCAAAGATTGGGAATATTTAGAAATAGGCAACAAAGTGCAGAGACAAATGAGTGCTCACCCACATGGAATACGCAGTCTTACCTAGATTCATCTTAAATTTTAATTAAGAGATTAATGATTTGACACACTGAAATACCCATGATTGCACATTATATCAACCTTTTTAAAAAATAGTCAAATGTCAGACCTAGAGATAAATTTCCTATCATGCAATGTAAACGTTCTTATTAAGAGATTTGTCCACATTATTTAAATTGTTTCTGTGATGGTTAATTTTAGCATCAACTTGACTGGATTAAGGGATACCCAGGTAGCTGGCAAAGCATTATTTCCAAGTGTATCTGTGAGAGTGTTTTCAAAGGAGACTGGCATGTCACTCGCTGGTTTAAATGAGGAAGATCTACGCTCAATGTGGGGTATTGAGAATTGGTTGGGGCCTAGATAAAACAAAACAACAGAGAAAAGGCAATTTTCTCTCCCTTTCTCTCTCTCTCTCATATGCTCTCTTGCTCTTCTGCTTTCCACCATGGGATGATGTAGCAAGAAGGCACTCACCAGATGTGAGCCACTTGACCTTGGACTCCCCAGCCTCTAGCACTGTAAGAAATAAATCTAAATTCTTTATGAATTGCTCAGTTTCAGGTATTCTGTTACGGGAGCACAGAATGCATCCAGAGAATTTCCCTCCTCTACTGTCCAAAATTGTGTTCTAACCACTGATCTTCATGCTATTTCCTTTTTAATATTGTATTTGCACAGTCTGGCACAAGCTTCAAATCTGCTGGATGTGTGACTCTCTGCTGTAATGGAAAGAGGATGTTATCCTCCTGCATTTAACAATAAGGCTCTGCTTTCTAGGGACAACCTGGTGAAGCGGGAGAACCTGCTTACTGCCCGTAAGAAGCTCAAGTGTATCAAAACCACCAATTACCATTTGAGGCAAGTATGGCAACCCTATAGGAAACCCTAAATAATTCCATGTAACCAAACCATTTGGTTAGTTGTCCAGACATTTTATCTATCTTTCTGGCATGTCCTTGAGGGTGAGCTGGATGTAGTCTTGCTCAGTATCAGAGTTCCCTATAGTAGGAGCAAGCTTTTTGAGACTTCTGCTTCCACCATTTCAAGGCTCAGAAGCTGTTGTTACGGAGTGCAACTCTGGGGCTTCATTGCGTATCTGACTTGAGTATCTGAGAGGCACTAAATGGTAAAGCTGGAGTGTTGCCCACAGGAAAGCCAGACTTCCAGCCAGTCTCAGAACATTACATCATCTTTGCCTTTGCCATGCCTAAAAGCAAGAGCATACTGATTTACTTTTAGTCCACCACATACTATGCCTTCCCTTTAAATACTCATATTGGCTGGGCACACACAGTGGCTCACACCCGTAATCCTAGCATTTTGGGAGGCCAACGCAGGAGGATAGCTTGAGATCAGGAGTTTGAGACCAGCCTGTGTAACATAGCGAGAATTTGTCTCTACAAAAGGTAGAAAAATTAGCAGGGCATGGTGCACGTGCTTGCAGTCCCAGCTATTTGGGAGGCTGAGGCAGGAGGATCACTCAAGCCCAGGAGTTTTAGGTTGCAGTGGCTGGGATGATACCCCTTCACTCTAGCCTTGGCAACAGAGCAAGACCCTGTCTCAAATAAATAAATACTCATGGCTAACCTTGGTTTGAATTATTATTATTATTAAGAAAACCAGCATCTGAAAAGACTAATCTAAAGGATACACATGAAATATTCATTGCTCGAGATTCACTGCCTTTCCTTCCATAATTAAACTAGGTCACCAAAGCTGTATGCTTGGATCATAACATTCTGACCATTCACACAGTTGAGAATAGAACTGAACTCACCAAAGACTTATATAAGAGGGGAAAGATGAAAGATACAATTTTTTATTTAATACAATGTGCTTTAGAGGGAAGTTTTTTTAATCATATTTCTCAGTATTCTTATATAAAGGATTATTGGGTATGCATAATCTGTTTGCTATTTTAGGACGCAATATAAAGGAATGAAAGTTCCCTGTTGTGGTTTGATGACTAATGTATCCAAGTACTTGGGCAGTGCTCCATGAAATAGAAGGCTGTTTGTTTCATGAACACAGGGCAATGCTTCCTGTTCTGTAAGGGTCTTACTATATTTCACTTTTCTCATGTAAGAAGGAGGCAGAAATGAGCTGCCATCTTAGATTCTGTGTAATGAACTGGGAACTTGCAAGGCTTACGTTCTGGATGTAGCTTCATCACATATGCGAACAACACATGGCCATTGCTCATATGCAAAACCTCCCTCAAGAAAGCAATGGGGCTGTAATTTGGATCCACTCACATGCCAGTAATGGACTGTACTCTAAGAGCTACCTGGCTCTTTTGACCACAAACTATTTGGAATGAACACAATGATGACAAATACGATTGTGGTGGGAAAATAGCTAAATGGATTTGTAATCTGTCCCTTGATCTTAATTCGGGGTAGCGTCTGGATCTTGACTTCTGACCTAAGTGGAAAGATGCTCATAATTTTATGTCTTCACTTTCTAAGAGGCTCTGTCTTCTAAGGTCTAGAGCAGCACTGTTCCATAAAATTTTCTGGAATAACAGAAAAAGGTTTTCTGCACTGTTTAAAGGGTGACCACTAGACACAAGTGGCTAGTGTAACTGAGGGACTAAATTTTTAGAATTTAATTTTAGTTAGTGAAATTTAAACATAATCGGTCATAAGTGACTAGTGGGTCCTGTACTGAACGGTACGGTCTCGTGTGGTTGACCCTGTTTCAGAGTATAGTCATGCTAACATTCATAAGGCTTTAAGTCTAGAAGTTAAATTTTATTCCAACATTATCATCTTTAGAATATAGCAGAACTTATATAGTATAAAAAATATAAATTCCCCGTGATGATATGCAGATTGAAAGGAAGGAACAGGTCCCAGTAACCTTTGCGTCCTTCACAGCACTAGTGTGGTGTGTCTCGCATGTAGAATATTATTATACACTTCTACAGCACTGAGCAAAGGCTTACAATTACAAGGCAAAGAAAATTTGAAGCACATTGAAAAACTATAAAAATCATAACAACTAAGAACATAGCTGAGCAAAGGCCCTAAAATGTAGCCTTGATTAGCCACAGACTTATTCCACAATCAATTAAAGCACTAATGAATAAATACGTCCACAAATACATAGATAAATATTACTCATAAATAAATATTACAAATAAGTTTTACACAGATGCATGTGCTTCATGTAACTTACTCGTAGACACGGATTTATTTCTCAAATCCCTAGAGGTGCCCTTATGCTTCTGGTAATTCACCTCCTGTCACGTCTTATTGCTTAATTATAGTGATGTATTTAACTTATTTATTACAAGAAAACAATAATCTTTCACTTTAAGAAAGCATGTGCTACTGGTGTTGCTTGGCTAATAGTTCTTAGGAATCTGGAGTACAGGAGTTAAGCCTATCAAGGAAAGACAATCACTGATATTGAAACATCCCTGGAGAAGTTCGAAACGTCTATAAGCATATTTAAAATAAACTACCCGGGTCCCAAAGCCTTTAATGGAGCTGGGAGAGCTGTTTAATGCATACTGTCTTGCAGTAATCGCTGTAGTTTAAAATAGATTTTAATCAAGCACCATCTGCATAATAGGCTGAACAAACAACACAGAACTCCACTTATAACTCTTATCATATAAAGTAAATATTATAAAATCTTCACCATAGAAACAAGACATATAACAGCACTTTTTGTGATGGTACTGTTTTTGTAAGTGCAAATTTTGCTACTTAAATTCATTCTCTCTTTTCTTTCTAAACTATGCCATCTAAAATCCCCTTATGAGAATAAATTCAAATAAGCATGGAAAGTAAGTCATCTCATTACTGTGAAATCAGCAAGGCTGTGAGACTTTTTTTCATTTTACAATTGGGTTTATTATTATCATTAATAATAACAGTACATTCAATGACTCAAAACATCAATTAGAGAAAAATGCATATGAAGCGCTATACTTTTGAAATGATTCACAAGTGTGGGGCATTGTATCAATGTCACGGTTTGTAAAGCAATTTCATTTTTAAGGATCCTTGATTCTGCCAAAAATAACTGTGTATTATTTTTGGGTGAGTTTAGCAAAGTCACTTAATGGTTTTTTGTGAAACAGGAAGTTTGGGCTATTGTCCAGAAAAATTACTACAAGGTAAGAGAAAAGATTGGCTTTGAAGATGTTACCCTTACTCTTTAAATTGATGGATTTTGTTGGACCCACTTGATCTTTTCTAAATTTGTCCATGTAGGGTAATATCTTTACTTCCTATCCTTTTGAATTAAGGGCTTCTACTGTCTTAAAAAGAACACAAGCTCTTGAAGTAGGGTGCCACTTAATAATATGCCAGGTGCCTACACTTTATTTTTATTCAATGAATCAGTCACGTTACGTCCAGTCATCTGGGTTACGTCTAAGAATCTACATTCCTTAAAAATGCTATATTGGCATAATTAATTACTTGAATGGATTTTAGGAAAGATTATTTGGAATCAGGTACTAACTGGCTGTTTGAATTTTATAAATTCCTCCTTTTAAACTAGTTTGTTAAGTTCAGCCTTAATCAACAGGGTACTTTAAAACAAGCACAAATGGGAGGCATTTATTAATTTTATTGCTGTGGCCTAAGAAATTCTTTAAAAGTATCATATATATCGCAAAGTGTTGAACAGTTGCATAGTATAGTTCAATGTCAAAAGTATCCTACTTCTAAGTCCTAATTTTATTATGTTATCACACTGCTGGATAAAGTAACATGACATTTGATTCTGACAGTGCTTGATTTCACTTAATATTTATAGAAACTTGTCTGTTTATCAGTTCCAGGAGTCTTCTTGCCTTTGTGACAGTGGTACATACAAACTACTTCTCGGAAGATTTATTTCATTGTTGCTCTAGTGACTTATCCTATTTGTTCTGATGGAGAAAACCTTTGTCTTTTGTGGTAGAGAACATGCATTGATGAACTAGCAGATTTGTGACAAACTTTTTTTTTTAATTGTCTTTATTATTAAATCATAGCTGTGTACAATAGTGCAATCAAAGGGTACAATATGAAGGGTATAAACCAACTATAGCACAAGAATATGGGGAAAGGGCCAAGAGAGGGGAAGGGAGTGGTGAGGTTGGGGTGGAGAGAGGTGGGGCCACACCTACGGTTCATCTTAGAAGGGTATAGGGGAACATTACTAAATGCAAAGTGACAAACTTTTAAAGGCAAACACTAAGTGAAAGCAGGAACTCAGAGGAAAAAACACAGTACTAAAGCCAGCTTTCATATTGAAGAAACTGTCGAACCTGGTGTAAAATTGAGGTAAAGGGGGCAGGAGACAATGCCTATGCCTCACTCAAAGCAAGACGTTTGATAGGAGGAGTCCTATTAAAGTCAGATGTAAAAGAATTAGACTCAGTGTAAGGGTGGAATAAAATAATTTCCATTATGTGTGCTCTCCTAGGACTTGCAAGGATGATTGCTCTGGACCCTTAATACAAAAGAAGAGTGGGAACAAAACCTCTCCTGCTAATTTAAAAATAAAAGCCAGCATTTGCAAGAATCTGTATGTAGCCTGCATGCACACTCTGTGGGTGGTCTGAAAAAATTTAGGCCAAGTGTGGTTCTAGACTGTAGTGGTCAAGATACATGGCATAAGCAAATACAAACCACAACTGGAGGATTTCACTTTCAAACTAGGTATAAAAGAATTTTTAATAAATATCAGTTCTCATTCCAAAATCATAAAAAACAAAATGAAATAAGCTATTGAAACCAACAACATCAGACTGCCAAAGGCTTCATGTGTTAAATTAGCAAAGAGAGTGGCTCAGCACTCTGGGTGGCTAAGGCAGGAGGATCTCTTGAGCTCAGGAGTTCCAGACCAGTCTGAGCAAGAATGAGAGCCAGTCTCCACTAAAAATAGAAGAATTAGCTGGGCATAGTGGCATGCACCTTTACTCCAACCTACTTGGGAGACTGAGGCAGAGTGCTCACTTGAACCCAGGAGTTTGAGGTTGCAGTGAGCTAGGCTAACAGTGGCACTCTATCCTGGGTGACAAGAGAGAGACTTAAAAACATAAATAAGAAATAAATTAAACATGTTTAAAATATAGGAAAGAAAGAGATTAAAAAATGGGTAAAGAGCAAGCAACTAAAAACAGTCCAGAAACACTTGAGAAAGAACCAAATAAAACTAGCAATAAAAAAACTTTGAGATTAAAACCTCAAAAGATTATTTTGAATTTCAGATTAGAGATAGCTGAAATGGAAATTATGAATTATAAAACTAATACTAATAAATTAATTAGATTGTAATACAGAGGGGTAAGGAAGTAGAAAATTGGGGAAAAAGAGTCATGGAAGACAGGAAGAGAAAGTCTAACAATTTTTCAGAATGATAGGATGAAAATAGAGCAAGAATAGGGTAAGGGCAATAAGTGAAAAACATAGTGAATGGAAACTTCCCCAAACTGATGAAAGACAGAAATGATCAAGTTCAGGATAAATGTCAAGAAACCCACAGACCTCACAATGAAGCACCAAGACACCAAAGACAAGAGGAGATCCCAAAACCAGCCAGAGAGCAACGGCAGATTACTTCCAAAGTAAAGACAGTGAGGTAGCACAATTCTCAAAAGCAATAAAGGAGACAAGACTTCAATGGAATCTGGCAATTGTCAATCTAGAATTCTATGCGCAGCAAAAGTATTTTTTAAGGTAAATTCGTATTCAACAAATCTCATTAAAGAACATTTGAAAAGCATAATAAAAGTGATGTTATGTGAAGAAAATGTACATATGAATAAATCTAAAAGGAAAAGAAGACTGCATAAATAATAAAAATAGTGTTTCATAAAGCTTATTAAATTAGAATTCAATTAAATTATAATTAAAATGAACAACAACAGGAACACTTCCGAATTGGGAGGAAGGTGTGTGGAGTTAACATAATCCAAGAGAGAAAGATATTGGTCAATTTCAGACTTTTATGTGGTTAGGTAACAGGGTCAGCTCCTGAAAGAAGAGAAAAAAGTATAACATTTCTAGTCTTAACATGGAAAATATTGGAATGAGAAAAATAAGAGCAACATCATAGAAGGTATGGCTTGGCGCCCATAGCTCAGTGCTTATAGTGCCAGCCATATACACTGAGGCTGGTGGTTTAGAACCCAGTCCGGGGCCAGCTAAACAACGACAACTGCAATAAAAAAATAGCTGGGCATTGCGGCAGGCACTGGAGTCCCAGCTACTTGGGAGGGTGAGGCAAGAGAACTGCTTAAATCAAGAGCTGGAGGTTGCTGTGAGCTTGACAAAATAGCACTCTACTGAGGGCAACATGGACTCTGTCTCAAAAAAAAAATTATAGAAGGTGAAAGAAAAAAAAAGAACAGAAGGTTTATGGGATAAATAGAAATCAACATACGTAGATGGAGAAATAAACCCAAGTATCTTGGTATTTATATTAATGTAAGTACAATAAAAGTTTCATGTAAAAGTAGAAGATCCTCTAACTAGATGCCATTTATAACAGACACATATAAAATATAAGATAGCTTTCAACAGAAAAGCAGAAAGTAAAAGGATGGAAAAATATATACTGTGATTCTTAGCCCATCACTTCTGTAAAGGGAAAATTGTGCCAAAAATACACTCGGAATGCCAGATACTTTAAGTGTCTTAAACTATCTCTTATAAATACTGGATCAGAGGCTTAGAACTACAAGCTGCCTAAGTTTATATTTCTTTGATGCTTTACTGTATGTCTCATTTATGACTTAGGGCTGTCATCACATCTTTATAGCAATCAAAATCATGAGCAGTGTGTATAAAGGGGGAATTTATTTTACCGAAGTATTTACAATATTTCTCTCTGTCAAAACAGACTTATTTCACTTAAGTGTTCAATTAGACAAACTGAAATCAATATTTAATTACTTAAAGAGAGCACAAAGTGTTAAGAGGGGAGATTTAAAAGCTGCTTTTTCTAATGTGGAACTAAATATTCCTTTTTAATTCACTTGTTAGAAATGATTTAAATGATCTTTTTGATTTAAACCTATTTCACATTTAACTGGAGCTGTTGCACTGCAACATTCCAAACAAATCCTACTCACATATAAAGGAACAATTCCAGTTTAACCCTTCACTGTGATGAAGAATGTTTGAGCATTGTTATCAGAGGATTTTTCTAGCCTTTTAATAAATATAAATTTAATAAATAAAGTAGGAGGATTCTGAATTGGAGAAAAGGTGAAGACCAGTGTGTAGGGTTGGAATGAATGGAAGGGTGAATTTTCTTAAGATGGAAAATACACTTGAACTAAACATGACTTTGGGAATGTTCGTGTAGATAGAAAGTCATTTTGATGGATGCATTCTTGAGAAATCCATCCCTAAACCTTCACAATCAGTAATTCAGGAATTTATTGCTATAGAATACAAATTCTCACTATACAGTGCATACATAATTACTAATAAAGGACCATAAATTACCTGAGATGTGGCTATTGCGTAACTGGATCACTCACTGGCAAATTTTCATAGCAGCCTGGAAGCTTATAACACATAAATTCATGCCTTGACAAAATTCTAAAATACTTAAGGGGTTAATAGCAAATGTTAGAACCTGTGAAGTGTTAATTCTATAAATTTCAGATTTCTACTTACTCTCCTACTATATAGTAGAAGAAGAGTGTGGAAAAATGCTGTTGCAATTAAGAATAATCCTGTATAAAATTTACTGTCAGAAGATGCTACTAATTTTGCATTTAATTTCCTGAAATGTCAGCAATGAACACTGATAAAGATATAATCCAGATGCACAAATGGATCTTTACTATGAGCACAAGATTAATTTTTTCTCCTTATAATATAGTACATATTATCTCTGTGTGGAAAATTGACATTAATTATCCCTGCATAACCAAACACCTAAATCACTGGCCACAAACGAATGCTTGGTGTTCACGTTTAAGCCCAGGTATTCACTGGCTGCTAGAGACCATTAGAATAATCCATATTTTCTAAAGAAAAGCATTTTGCCCCCTAAATGGGCATTTAAAGACCAGGCTTTCACTTGCCCTGTAAATTATTTATGTGGTATCAATTAGTCTCCCTTGAACTCTTTTCTTAACTCATGTCTCTCTAACAACAGGGAGAGATACTGGCATTGGAGGGATTGGCAGGGCAATGATGTTTGGCTGCTCAGCTGTTCTGAAGCATACCTGGGGCTTGTTTAATCAGGTCTGGAAAGTCAGCAGGCGTGGAAATGATTGTTATGAAGTTTCTACCCCAGATCCCTATAGAGGAGGCAAAGTATGCCACACAGGACCACATGGGGAGGCACCCAGGTCGGTCAGGTGGCAGAGACAGGACAGGAGCAAGGCATGCCCAGAGCTCTTATGGTGAGATTGGCATGCTTGGGAATGGGCAGGTTGGATAATTTCAGTGGGTTCTGGGCTATAGGCAGTGATCCCCGTTTTTCTGATGCCTCAGGAGGTAAGATAGGGCAGGGGTAATACAGGCTTGGTACGTGAGAGTTTGACAAAGAAAACAGTTGGGGTGTGGCTCTGGATTGACTGATTTGTATGTAAAAGGAGGTCTAGCAGAGGAGTCCTTTACTATTTCTAGGAATTAGCTATCTCTGAAAGGAGTTTTCTCTCTAAGATCAAGCCCCCCAACCCCAAGGCCGGAACATTAAGAGAACAAGAAAACATAGTTATTATTATAGCAGTCCTGTCTTTGTTATCAGGCCAAATAAATACATGAGTCACTATGTACCTGGACCTTCAAAAAATTAGTGGAGCTACTAGAAAGTTAAGTATATATATACACGTATATACATCTACACATACATTTATATAAAGACCTCACGGCGTTGCCTTTGTATTGCTAACATCTTGACAGTTTAACTTCTCAAAAATAAAATTTTCACAAAGGTGGTAAGAAAACAAAGTGGCTGACCCAAGGGACTATTCATTAATAAGATTTTTTTTAAAGAAGGGATATATAGTACTAATGTAACAGCAAGTGTTTTTTGCAGTCCCTAGGTACAAGAGTCCTCAGTAGGATAAATTGGGAAGATGCTTGACAATAATAATCAAGGCAGAAAAGATAGCTTTGGTGTGTTAAAGTGAGCATGTACTCAGTTTGGGGGCATTTTATTTATTTATTTATTTATTTGAGACAGAGTCTTTGTCACCCTCGGTAGAGTGCGGTGGTGTCACAGCTCACAGCACTCTCAAACTCTTGGGCTTAAGTGATCCTCTTGCCTCAGCATCCCAAGTAGCTGGGTCTACAGGCTCCTGCCACAATGCCTGGCAGCTATTTTTAGAGACTCAATCTAGCTCTTGCTCAGGACAGGCTCACGCTCCTGTCGGGCCATTCACGTGCCTTGGCCTCCCAGAATGCTAAAATTACAGGTGTGAGCAGCTGAGCCAGGCTCAGTTTTGGTGTATTTTAAAAAGTTGCCTCTAACACTTTAAGAAATTAACTACGTTTTGCAGCTAATTTTCCATTCTGAGGGCATTTAAGATTCATTTCCCAATGCAGATAGCTTCAAAGAATGGCCCTGCTGGTGACTGACAGACAACCGTATTGTCCCGGGGTTACCAAAAAGTACGCGGCGAAACACCGCAGGCTTCTCCTTCAGGAAGGGAGTCATCTCATACCCTGGCACTTACCGTCTTCAACCTCAACATGAAACGGTTAGGTCAGGTGATCATAAAGGTTTCTTCTAACCACAACCTTACACACAGCGCCTTCTCTTTACCCCCGGGAGACTTCCTTTTTAACATACAACGATCACACTGGCATAGATGTTTTGAATGAGGGGTGAATTAGGCTTCATTTGGACGTTGAGTGCTTTACTATACAGACTCTAATTTTGGGGTGCAACTTTTGTTTGACGCATCTGTATTTAAGGGTTCAGTAGGAACTTGAAGCACATCTGGACACGCAGGTGGTTTAGTCTGACCGTCTGTATCCTCATGCTTCACTAACAAAGTATAGGTTGCCCAGTGGGTGGTTCTCATTTGGATGATACAAGTCAAAGAAGGCACCAAAGAACTTTCCCCACAGCTCCGACACATGAATGACCTAGTCATACCTTGGAGGTCTCGTCGCCTTCATCTTCATGCACGGAACTGGATGGTGAGGGCGTTGCAGACTTGCTTCCCGGAGGAGATGGCGAGTTGTGGGGAACGTTGCTTCCTCCCATGTTCAGACCAAGCTGAGCACTTAGCTGGGACTGGTTGATGGTGGTCAGCTGGCCATGTGGCATCATTCCCGGCTGCGGCCTGAGGTCTGCAGGCTGACCCCTGGGCCTCATGGCTGCCATCTGAGGGTGCGAGCTGTACTGAGCTCCTTCTGGATTCCGTATATCTGGCATCTGCAATGAACAAATGAATGAATGAGAAAGAATTTTTCACAAACGTGTTTCTTTTCTTTTTTGAGACAGAGTCTCACTACGTTGCCCGTGGTGTGTTAAAGTGAGCATGTACTCAGTTTGGGGGCATTTTCTTTATTTATGAATTTTTTTTTTTTTTTGAGACAGAGTCTCTGTCACCCTTGGTAGAGTGCTATGGTGTCACAGCTCACAGCAATCTCAAACTCTTGGGCTTAAGCGATTCTCTTGCCTCAGCCTCCCAAGTAGTTGGGACTATAATGCCGCCACAATGCCCAGTTACTTTTAATTTTGTTGCAGTTGTCACTGTTGTTTAGAAGCCCAGGGCTGGGTTGGAACCTGCCAGCTTTGGTGTATGTGGCCAGCGCCCTAACCACTGAGATATGGGTGCTGAGCCAACACAAACATGTTTCTTTCTTTCTTTTTTTTTAATTCTTTAGACCATGGGATGTCCTGCTGAGACACACACACATTTATTTTCTCCGACAGTATATGTCACCCTAAAGAATACCAAAAGAATAAAAGTTGAGAATTCACTTAACATCACATTTCATTACTCAAGATCTGAGTTTGTATCTATAGTCTTTCTGTACTAATGAAATGTAGACATATATTGTTAATACATAATTCATGATCGTAACATATTTATACAATGTAAGTTTCAAAATGCTGATGCTCATTCCAGTGTCTGTCAAAATTATGTAATTATTAGTGACTATGGTATTCACAGCAATTCATTAAACCCTTTTTATTGTATCCTGATCATTTAAGAAAGGTTTTGGGAGTTAATGAGTGTACTCTTGTTTTCAGTTTAAATCTCTATAAAGTCGTACTAGCCAGTTGGTCTCCTAACTACCAAACTCAAAACACTTCTAGGCTGGCATTCACCATTTGATTAATTGACTATTGAAATGACTCGACTACACTGTCAGATTTGAAAGTAGAGCTCTAAAGTTGCAAGGTCACCATATTAATCCATTATGCTATCTGGGTCACTGTTTTTTTAGCCTTAATGAGACTCGCTCTTGTAATTCAAGCAATGAATTTTGTCTCTGTAAGGATTAGAATTAAAAGCATTGGAGGATGAAGCTCTTAACGTTTCTAGAGGTCAAATGTGCCATATAAAAGGAAAATGGTAGATTTCACTTAACATTTCTCTGGCATTTTCAAACTTAAAGTAATGTGGGAATATTTTACAATGCTTACAGAAGCAGCTCAGTTTTTCCACTCTGAGAGGGATTGGAGAATTCAGACTGGTAAAAGGTGCATAATGAGAGAGAGAGAGAGAGAGAAAACTGGGAGAGAAAAGATATATGGATGGCTAAACCCACATGTTGGAACTGTAAATAAAATTAATAATGTTTTCTTACTCTTTCATTATAAAAGAGAATCCCACATAGTCTCAGATGGTTAGAAATTTTACCTGTGTGCAAATGTTCCTGTGACTACTGTCACGGGGAAGACCCATTAAGTTAACTAGCCATAGTTTTTGGTTTTTTCTTATCCTGGTAGAATCATTTACTTTCCAGCTATTTTTACCAATCTAGTTTGATCCATCTAAAACTGAAATTGAAATTGTGGCTGTTCAGGAGCCCCCATTTGCCTGTGCTCTCCTCTGCCATGGTTTACTGCTCAGCCAGAGTTCTCTTAGGAGTCAGTGTCACCCCTTCAGATCTTTTCCAACTCTCATCACTGCTCTGTCTCCAGACTCAGTTTCACATGTCCTAGACTTCGGGCTCTTGTTGGTGAAGGCTTAGGCTGGCTCCATGATTTTGCACCTGCCATTTTCCTAGTGTAGCCCGACAATTTTTCCATAATCCAGACCACATTCCTCCAGTCCTACAAAAGTGGCTCATGATTCTCTCTTCCATGGAGACCCTCGTTGAGCAGTCCTTACTCTTCAGTGGTACATGGAAGAGCCACAAATGCTCTCAGTGACTCAGTGACACTCAGTGGAAGAGGAAATGGGGGAGGGAAGTCCAAGGTGCGAGCTTGTTGAATGTCAGTGGAATAAATTCATGAACAAATCTAAAAGAATAAATGAATGAGTAAAACCCAGAAAAGTTAAATGACTTGCCCCAAACCAAAGAGTCGGGGTTAAAATCTGCATCTTCCGATTCCAGTCTTTGATACTTCCCACTGTAGTAAGCAGCTGATTCATCGTTTTATATGTCCCATAAAGAGGGTTATAGTGAATTAAAGATAATTAAAAATACCTTTTCAAATGTTGTTTACTCAAATTAACAACTGTTTTATTTAGGCCATTCATGTTACCCTTTCTACAATCTGTTCTTCCCCGGGAAATAATTCTAGCTTTCATAGAAGTCCTGAAAATCATGCCATTGGCAGAAGATACCATTAAAATCAGGACCCCCCACAAAAGAAGTAAACTTAAAAAAAAATCAGGACCCACTTTTGAAAATACACAGAAGAGACATTATATGCTAATATATTTTTTTCTGATCTATGTTCAGATGACCTGAAGTTATAGTCTTTTTATACCCTTACCATGTAAAGTAGCTCTCATTGTGGGCACAGAATAGTGGCCGTGTGCCCACCCACAGAGGGACAAGATCTAACCGAGGGTAGCTTTCCTTCCCAGCCCTGCACCGAGGAAGGCACCCAAGGATGTTCACATTCAAACTTGAGTTTGCAGAATACACTTCTGTAGCTGTATTTACTACAAAGTCACACTTCAACTAAATTATCTTTCCAAAAATATTTAACTAATTGGTACTTTTATTGCTTTCACATCAATCCCAATTTACAAAACATATACAATTTGGAGACCGTTTCTTCTCATCCTTTTAGAAATCTCCTCCTTTTAACATGGTATTTGAGGCGTGATTTCCAAATCGATTTTCATACGGTTTCCAGATTTACGACCACAACTAAAAACGTTCCAAATGCTTAATACAATCTCATTTTATTTGCAATTCTTTTTTTTTTTTTTTGGAGACTTTAAAAATATGGAACTCTTCATGAATTTGAGTGTCATCCTTGCACGGGGACCATGCTAATCTCTGTATTGTTCCAATTTTAGTATATATGCTGCCAAAGCCAGCACTATTTGCAATTCTTTTAATGGTTATCTCATGTTAATTTGAGTGGTGGGTAAATCTCTGAACACTACAATCCTCATTCCCACCCTTGTCCTGGAGCCAGAAGGAAGTGGGCGTGGCTATGGAGACAGGAGGCTGGTGAGTTACTCAAGGGGGCACCTGTTTTCTCACAGTCTCCTTGTTAGGTCAAAATACCATGTCACCAATGGTGTAGGTCAGGCAGACAGCTTTAACACTGAGTCAAAGAACAATTTGCTCATGTGGTGGATATAAGCACAAATGAGAGCTTCTCCGTCCCTTTTTCCTTCAGATGCAGACTCTAACACCTGTGGTGATTTCTAAAATAGGAGGAGTATTTCTATTTACCGTGCTTCATAAAAGGCAGTTCAGTATTAATCACTGCCTTACTGCATAATACAGGGAAGATTAAACTGGATGGAGTTCAATTACTGAAAATAAGAATAATTAGTACCTCATGCAGGTAAGCAAATGTTTTGATTATTGGTTTCCTTCTAGAAAGACATTGATCAAATACAGCTCCTTCATGTCCAATACAAAACCTGAACCAGCAAAATATTATTTCCTGCTCATCCTCAATAGTCGAAATTGATCGTGAATAAGTCACGTGAGGTCATTATTAACAGCAACAGTTGTCCTCTCTGATTCTGCTTGTCTCCTTCACCGACTTCTTTCTACACCTTCCCACCCCTCAACGATTCCCTAACGCTCTGTTCCAAATCATGTTTTCTTCCACCCATCACCATAATTTTATTCATGGGGAATGTTCTGAATTAAAATGTCCGGTTCTGACCCAAATTCCAGGCCTAATTCTGCAACTACTTGCTAGACAGACATTACTACTTGAACATGACTCCTGCTAGAAAAGCAAACGAAGTCTCCTTTCTCAAACCTGTTTTTTCCTATGTGACCAGTTTCTATTGCTGACACCCTTCTCCCGCTTGTCACCTCCACTCAAGATGTCTCTTGCGAGTTCTGGTGAGTTGACTCCAGCATCAATTCTTTCCATCTTCCCTGCATCCATTTCCACATGCTTTCCTCCATGTCAGGGCTTTAATAACCCTCACTTCCAACAGCTACCTAACTGGAAACCATCTCCCTATATCTACCCTGAAGAGTATTGCAAAATCAATCTTCAGGAGCCGTGGGCTCAAAAACTTTCCAGTGACATCTGGCCACAGAATGACATTCAAACTCTTCAGCATGACATTAAAGCTTCCAAGTAAACCTTATTTCCAAGGACTGTCCTTCATATGCTGTATTGTTCAGCCGACCCCATGTTTGTTTGTTTTTTGCCTATGTCTCTCTCCCTTAATCATCTCTGTCCATGTTACGATACTCTCTCATCATTCAATAACCATTTTCTGAGCATTTTTAAAAAGAGAGGAAAATCTCTCAGACTTTACGGTTTTCCCATTACTTTTACCTATGAAGACTTTAAACGGCTCTTTGGGGAAGCCGTGTAGAAATGGCTGCTTTGCACAAGCCTACTGAAGTTGGGAGAGATTAAATGATCCCAGACCTTTCTACCAACAAAGAATAGAATAAAAATGAAATGCACTTATGTTACATATCTGTGCTTTCCCACAATTCCATGATGCTATTAGCACCTTCACACATCCAAACCCATCAGCTCTTCCATCCAGCCACAAGAATGTCCTCATTCTGAAATGCTAAAGCATTTTGTTTGTGTTTTCCTTATGGGACCCCACTTTATAATTTCTTAGTCTAACGCGTATGTGCCTTCTACACAGTCATCTCTTGATTACTCTCCAAGACTAAGGCATTTTTCAATCCCTCATGAGATCTCTTTTAGTTAAACGGTATTCCAAGCATTTGAAAAATCTTTGCTGTGTCAGTGTGCCACTAAAGAAATGAATATTGTCAGTATAAACTGACTTTAACCGTTTTGATGATTTTTTCTGTGAACTTCTTAGTTATATAAGATGAAAAGATTCGATCAATGTCAGTTTCCCTTTGTGGCAGAAATGTCAAGCTATACCCCCTGACACTCATTTTTGTTCTAAGGAACGAGTCTCCAGTATTTGGCTGTCTGATCACCAACTGGCTAAAGGAGGATGTTTGCAGCTTCCCTTGCAGCTATGCGTGGTCATGTGACCATGAAATGTAGTGGAAGCATTGGGTGGTACTTCCAAGTTGTCTCCTTAAAGAAAAGAGCAGCTTACCTACCTTTGTTCTTTCATATTTCCTGCTGGAAAAAATGTGAGGATGATGACAAGAGCTAGAGAAAATGCCTTGGACCAAAGTGCAGCCCCTTAAGGATGGTGGAGGCACAAATAAGGAGTCAGAGGGTGTGATTATCCTGGAGCCTGGGCAACCTGCTTATGGGTGGGGCTCTAGAGTGTGAAAGAGAAGTAAATGACTATCGTTGCAAAGTTACTCCATTTTGGGTTTTGAAAATAATCTTAACTGATGTGCCCTAATAGATTATAAACTCAATAAGGCAGGAAGAGAATCTATTTTGTTCACCAATGTAGCTCTAATACCTAGGACAGATCTTGACACATAGAAGGTAGTCAACACATATTTCTCAAGATGTTTAGACCATGTACAAATAGGATTGATGCAGCTTTCACAGAAATAGTGTTACAAACCTTTGATCTTTTGGGAACTTTATTTCCTAGATTCTAGGGCTCAAATGTCTCTAAGGTAATTTCTAATGTGTGTATTTCTCATTTTGTTTACTTTCAAGCCTGGTGAACTTCGAATTTCCTTGGCTAAAAGCCCTGCCTGTCATTGGCACTTTACTTTTGAGTGGCTCTTAATATTTATCACCTCATTTGGGAAACTCGGACCATTTGCAGATGGGTGCTAGATTTCACATCTCTTTCCTTAGGTTTTACAGATTACCACTGAGGAACAATGTCAATTAAAATAATGGAGCGGCTCGGCGCCTGTGGCTCAACGGGCTAAGGCGCCAGCCACGTACACCTGAGCTGGCGGGTTCGAATCCAGCCTGGGCCCGCCAAACACCAAAGACGGCTGCAACTAAAAATGGCCGGGCATTGTGGCGGGCACCTGTAGTCCCAGCTACTTGGGAGGCGGAGGCAGGAGACTCGCTTGAGCCCAGGAGTTGGAGGTTGCTGTGAGCTGTGATGCCACCGCACTCTATCCAGGGTGACAGCTTGAGGCTCTGTCTCAAAAAAATAAAATAAAATAAAATAAAATAATGGAGCGGAATAAGATGATGAAGAGGAGATTTTAATTTTTCCAATTAAAGGAAAGCAAAAGTGCCACAAAAACCAGTTAGGAAACCAAAGTAGTGTCATGTATTGTCCCCAAGGCTAGGCCTTGTCACTGACGCCTGGTGCTCAGGCCGCCCTCTCTTCCTCTGTTGTGTGGTTCCCTGTAGCTTAACAGCGCCAGGTTGAAGACAGAGGTGGGAGGGGAGCTTCAAGCTTGGTATTC
Source organism: Perodicticus potto (assembly GCA_963574655.1). Taxonomy (NCBI): domain Eukaryota; kingdom Metazoa; phylum Chordata; class Mammalia; order Primates; family Lorisidae; genus Perodicticus; species Perodicticus potto. The sequence goes on from CAUYRH010050337.1 coordinate 25,081, forward strand.
AGTACACATTTCAACATATGTTCCTGCTCTAATTTCCTTGGATTTTCTTTGAAAAGGAAAAAAAAAAAAACCCATGTTGCTCATCTCAGGTTATTTTTTACAAATGAGTAAGATTCTGGTGTAACTGGAGGACTGAAAAAAAAAAATCCTTGGCATACCATCAGTCATATTAGTGACTCAAGGGTGTTAAAACTGCATGCTAGGATGGCACCAGGATGACTGCAGGCCTGCCTTTCAGTGTTTGAAACTATGTGTGCTTCACAATCTTTTCAGAGTCTGCGTTCTTTCTTGAGATATCAGCACCCTTCCCTGTCCAACATGCCAGGCTTGAAAGCTATCATTACCTCTGCCTCTAGCAGACGAGCTATATCAAAACAGTCGTACACATAACACTCCACCACGGCGGTGGCTGGCTCTGCTCGGATCCAGCTGTTTGAGTGCATAGCAGTTAGTGCACAGAGCGCTGGAACAGGGGTAGCCCCCAGGCCTTATTTGCTAATGTTGCTCACCAGCTGCTGCTTTCTGTGGTCTTTGCAGGCGAGGCCTGGAAGCCTGCCAGCTGCAGCAGGAGCAGGAGAACGTGAGCAATCTCTGAAGTCCGTCCACTTTCAGCTGCCAGCACCTGACACCCTGCGCGGCGCACTGCTTTCCCCAGGGCGGGTGGGGAGACCCTGCTGGCTTCGGTGGTGACAAGTGCTCACTCTTCGTTCCTTTCATACACTCTATCAAACACACGCCGTCCCTAGCATCTAAAGAAAAGCTTCTGAGCCTCACTCTGGGTTGTCTATGCAGGCTTGCATGATTAACTGGGATGGGAAAGTGAGGCGGTTCCATTTTCCTTAGGAATAAGGCACTCCAAGAGTCTACGAGAGGAATGTAAATGTTGATATTATTTAAGCCCCCAATTTGATTACATATTTTTGCCAAGGATTCAATTAATATGTAAATGTATACACCAGAATGGATGTGTGGGTAAATTTAATAATCAAATTTTATTTATTATTTTCCTAAATGCATTTCCAAGACAGAGCTTAATTATTTGCTGTCCAAACAAATTAAATAAATCGTTTTTACGTGATCTTTCCTTGCGTGATCTAGTTGTTATTTAGAAATGTGTACTTTAAATAAACTTTAACATTTTGGCTATTAGACTTCTGCCATTGAACACTGGTAAGTAACATGGGAAGGGGAAAATTTGGAAAATAGATATAGATATGCTATATTTTTTAAAGTCTAAAAAACAAACTTCATAAGAAAGGTTGGACATTTTTATAAAAACATTTTTATCCTTGATATTTTAAGTCAGAATAACTTGATTTCAACTCCAAATTTCCAAAAACAAAATTGATTTTGAATTTAACTTTGGAATCTTCACGTTTCTTCTAATAGACCATAGAAACAAGGAGGGTTAAGATTTCTTTACAGTGTTGTAAAATGAAATATTTTTTAGTTTGACTAAATAGTCATACTGAAACCATTTAGTCCAGGAAAGCAAGAACTCTGCAGCACAGTTCACTAGATATCTGTTAACTGGACAGCCGCAGCCATCATGATCGTTGGGAAAGATTAAAATTGTCCCAAGAAAGGAACTATCCTGCCTGCGGGCTCTTCCACCTGGTCCTGCCTACCGTGGTCTCTTCCATGAGTGGGACCCTGTCACTCAAGGGACCTGGTGTGTTAAGACAAAAACATCACTGAAGAGTTTTGGAAGCAATGGATGAAAATCACCCTGGCTAACAACCATTTCACCAGCATTTCTCTGTGTGTGTTTACTCCTTTCCTAGGATGACCCGAAGACGACCCTTGCCTGGTCCTGGTGCACCTCTGAACTCCACTTCTATTTCTGCCAAATCTAATGCATCTAGAAAGAAGAATCTTCGTGGCCTTACCACGTGCATTTGGATTCATTTTTACCAACAACCGAAGGAGCAACTTCACTTGATTTCTTTTCCTTCCTTTTTCTAAAAGAGAGGTGATGTGGTTTAGTGGCAGGAGCCGTGCTCACCATTTCTAAGGAGCTGTCTTCCTTTTAATTTTTTTGGCTCTCATATTTCAGCTTTGTAAAATGGATATGATCCTCCAACGATACATTTTTACCGAATGCTACTTTGTGCCAGCGCCGTTCAGGACACCTGGTGGACCTCAGTGACCAAGCAGACTGCACGAATCACTGCCCTGATGAGTCTTACACTGCACCTGAGTCTTACACTTGCTTTTGAAGGACTGTCTCTTGTTCCTCCCCCAAAAGTATCTTCCTTGGTTCCCCCTAGCTGGGTTCCAGTCTCCCAACAACTCCTGTCCTTTCTTCTGCTCTCCAAACCCTGAATACAAGGCCATAGACAGGGGCAGCTCTGAGAGGCTGCAACAGAGGACAGACACTATGGCAAACAATGACAGTCGCCACCACCCTAGTTTAATTCTGTCACACTGAGCAATCAGCGTGTCCTTTGTTTGCTTGAAAGCAAAAGGTTTAAGGAGGTAAATGAAAGAGAAGTGGACCAACCTTAAATGCTTGTCTGAAGGTAGGGATGTGCGGATTCACCAAAATAAGGAATTACAAAGGTTTTTTTGTACAAACTAAATTCATTTTTGTGGTAGTTGCTCATGCTGATTGCCAATTCCTGAGTTGCGGTCCATAACCAGTTCTAGTCCACAGTGAGCCACTGACATAGCCATGGCCAAGTATTCTGATAGCCAAACATTTGCATCTGTGGGGTCCTCCCTGGGATAAGATGGGCAGCTTATAGGCACAGAGCACAAGGTTTCACTGCAAGAAAATCAACAGCCTAGATAAAGTCTGAACTTATAACCTGAGTTTTAATAGCTCCCTGATCCAGGGTAATCGGCTAATTGGTAGATACAAAGTGCAAAACATCTGTGATGTGTGAAAAGGTATTCCTGCTCCCAGTCCAGCGTTTCCTTCCATAAACTATGTGCGTATAATCTGTCCTTTGAATCACAACTAGGGCCAGGAGGTTACAGAGTAGAGTGGCGCCTTTTAACTGCACAGTAGGAAAGATGTTTTCTACTCAGATGGAGACACCTCGTTTCTGATTGCTTCATGGCAATGCCATTTGTCTCCTGCTGTGATTTTTAAACTATCGATGTCAATATTACCAAGCTTGACACACCGTGTTTCAGTGAGCCCTTATAAGGGCTTCTTCGCCCAGCACCAATAAAGGAAACGTGCAAATTGGCAACAGGCAAAGTTTACTTTTAATCCACAGGGAGTATCACTTGTAATTCCAGATAATGACAGGACACCAATGGCTGACTGTAAGCTCTGTGTTGTCTGCAAGAGTTTTGGGGACCAATTTGTACCCCCTCCAGCTCCCAAGACATATGAATGAGCAGTTCCGACAAGATCTTACACCTATGGCAATAGGAGTCTATGACTTTGATTAGGGTTGAGGAAACCCTGTGTTTGTGTAGGTCACGCCTTGTGTATCTGCACAATGCAGGTAGTGTTTTGGGTGGAGGGGGGTGGGGAGGAGGGGCTATAATCTTATACTAAAAGCTTATTAAAATATGCTAATGTGTATTCCCATCTTCTTTGTTTTGATATGCCCAGAGAAGGGATTGAATAATGTGCCTATTTCCAGAATACTTTCAAAGAATTGTGTGCACTGAAACAAAAAGAATGGGTTGGAAGGGTAGGGGTAAGAAAGTTGGGAAGTATTATAAGACATGCCCTCAGGAGTTGTGCTTTACCTACAAAAACTAGCTCTGTATATTTATAGCAGCATGAGTTGGCCAGAATGAGTCTTTATACTATATTTAAACCTGAGAATTTAACTTACTTTCTCATACTTTCCAGTGGAATGTTAATGGGATGCTAGTACAAATGAAGATGTCAAGTGGAATATTGACTTCTCAACATCAGTTCAGAATAGTGATATTTGAGTTCATCTACAGGCTCTTAAATCATTAGATACACATGACATTCGCAAGAAGGAAAATTAAACCTTATATTCTGCTTGAGTAAGATAACTCCCCCATGCAGAATACTGGTATGCCCCCAACTTCTTGGGGACTTGAAGAAAAGTACAATTTTAAATTAGTATTTTATTATGGAAATCATCCAATTTAATAGTATATTATAAAACATTAAAATAGCATGAAACCAAGATAGGAAAATCCTTTTCCTTTTGAGACTGGTATTAATAACTTCGGAAAATCAGTCTAGGAAAATTACAAAGTCTTCCAGTGCCTTTAACGTGTCTGACTCTGTAAGTGACCTTAAGCTCCTTTAAAACAATTAAAAGATTCAAATATTTATCTGCCAGAATTTTATGGCATGTTAGATAATGGGAGAATGTAGTTATATACAGTCTCTATATTCCTGGTTATACCTAATTTAGTTGATATTAACATTACTCATTCACTTACACTTTTATGTACTTTGAGTCATGGAAGGTCAAGGTCTCAAAACTAATCATAAAAACTACTGCCTGCTATTCATGCTAATATAATAACCCTTTCTTTAAAACAACTGCCAATAAATTTCATTATAAAAAGTTATTAAAAGGGTTAAAAATCTATTAAATGTCAAAGAATTTGCCTGACTCAAACTTCTAATAAAGAAAGAGAATAGGCTTTCTTTCTGAATTATTTAAATCTTTACCGACTGTGCAATGAACCATGAAATTAGAAAAGTGTCATTAGAAGTATTCTTTGGTTTTTATAAAACTTGGAGCCCAGAATGTATCAAGCCATAGTCTTTAACTAGACTAGTTAAAGCAGTAGGTTTTTAATCCCAAATACATGGCTTCTACTGATATAAAGATCATAATTAAAAGTCTATCCTGTAACTTGGTGATAATAAAATTTTTATTACAGAAGCACACATGTTCATTTAGAATATATAAGCTACATGTTCCACTTTTAATTTGGACAAATTAATTGGGGGGGGCGATACTTCCATGTCCACCAATATAGACCCTCTCGACAAATAATTAGGTTCTAATAGTACTAATCTTAAAGTACTAATGTTAGTAATTTGAATCATCTATCATTTATAAGTTTGCACCTATAAAATACACATCACAATCAGATGATTATGATTTAGAGTTGGAAAAAAAGATCATAGTCCTGCATGATCATGACCCTGTGGGACAGATGGCACAAAATAAATTTGGGTATTAATTATTAAAACATAGGAAATATGTCTTTTTCTTTTTTTTGTAGTTTTTGGCTGAGGCTGGGTTTGAACCCACCACCTCCGGCATATGGTGCCGGTGCCCTACTCCTTTGAGCCATAGCTGCTGCCCTCCGGGAAATGTGTCTTTTATCTTGTTAAGGAAACCATACTTAGCACAACTGATTTGATGGTCTGTGCAGGACAAGCAGGGCACGATCCACAGACCAGTCTCCTCAACTGCTCAGTCCTAGCCTTTGGTTAACCGTGGTTTTAAGATTTTGGGATGCTATGGTTTGGATATTTGGCCTTCCCAACCCATGCTGGAATCTGATCCCCAATGTTAGGAGAGGGGGTCCAATGAGAGGTGTTTGGGTCGTGGGGTGGATCCTTATGAATAGATTAACGTCCTCCCTTGGGGTGAGTGATTGCTCACACGACTGGTTTCTGTTGGAGTTAGTCTCCCAAAAGCCAGTTAGCTGTTAAAAAGAGCCTGGCATCCCTCGCTCCACTGCTTCCTTTCTTGTCATGTGATCTTTGCACATATCAACTTGACTTTGCCTTCTGCCCCGAGTAGAAGCAGCCTGAGGCCCTCACCAGAGCACAGGTGGGCATAAGCTTCTTGTACCACCTGCAGAACTGTGAGCCTCTTTTCTTCATTAATTAGGCAGCCTCAGGTGTTTCTTCATAGCAACACCAATGAACCAAGACACTGGTCCCACCTAAAACATCATGCCCAGGACTAAAAGGTTTGTTTGCTCGGATTGCCTGCTTTAGCCTTTCCTGTAATCAAGTGAGATGTTACAGTCAACATAATAAGAGACCCACCCAGGGGAGGTCCAAAAGCTCAAAGAAGGAATTCTTCAGTTGTTGAGTTGAGAGGATCAGCTGGAATTTATCACAGGCTGCCTGATCTCAAAGCCTCTATCAGAATCATGACAACTCTACTAGTGACCCGGTGTGTGATCTGATGTTTTTAGCTGTTCTTTTAACAAAGATGGTTGTAAGGGCTAGAAGATGACTGAATGTTATCTCTTAATTCTTTAGGTAAGAAATTCAATTAAAATTTTTTGACTAACACTCTGTGCCTGGCAGTATGGAGATCCTAGGGAAAATACAGACAGATAAGACTGCCCCTGTGCTCAAGGATCTCACATACCAGAGCTCTACCGTAGACATGAGTCAGAGGGAATTCGTTGCTATAAACAAAAACACACTACTGTAGAATTGTAGAGAATTCTACAACGAGGGGCCTGTGTGCACGGCCGTGAAACTGCAGCAAGCATCACTTAAAATTAAACATGTCTTATGAAAACTAGAAATGAGTAGAATTTAACTCAGGAAGCAATATAATCGACCCCAGACACACCATCTGACTTGTGAACAGTCAGTATATCTGCTGTATTTTCGTAAGAGTAATGATTTGTGTAAGATATGTGAAATAACACTGAACGAACATAAAATAATGATGTGGCTTTTCATCTAAAGTTAGGAAAGATTTTAAACCTTAAAAATTCAGTATATGATCAAATCATATTTTTAAAAAACTCCGATGAAGAGCAATCTGACAAGTTTGATTTCTGTTTGAGAATCAACAATGTGCTTGTTAAATGTTTAATCTTAAGTCTCAGGATGGCTAGAGATGTGGCCTGTAGTCTCTAGACTGTATGTCAGAATAGGTTGCAAAGTATGAAGTTGTTCTAACTGAAAGAAGCCAAAAAATAAAAATAAAAAAAAAACCTTCTAATACTTGATACCACATTAGCAGAGAAACCATTTTACCAGTTCTCAAATATGGGCCTAATGTTTCAAAAATAACTTGGGTTTTTTTCCATTGGGTTCTGAAAAACATTTATGGGCACAGCAACAGTAGTCATTTTTATCTGGATCTTTACAACATTCATTTCATTAGCTAAAAATGCTGCCACATAAATTATGCTTTCACAGAATGACTGACTCAAACATTTTGATCAAACCTTTCTTTATATCGCTCCACTTGTCAATCAGTGCCATTCACTTGCTAGGGTAGCATGTTATCCAGAAGGAAAGAAGACAAACACTACACGCTGCGAGAGAGTGCGGACGGTGCACACGCCTTACTGTGGGTCTAGATTGGGCTTGGGGATTCATTGCAGTTTAGTAATTTCCTGAGACAAGAAAAGGAAAAGGCGTTTGAAATAGATTCCTTGGGAAGAATGAGCATTTCTTTTCCTTCACTAGTAAAAGACTTAATGGATGCTTGATGGCTTTAGGAGAGTTGGTTTCAGGAAATTTGAACAGAGAAGAAGACCTTTCTCCACACATTACATTCAATTTTTGATGCAGACAACTTCCTCCTTTTACTTAATCTTTTAAGTCTCTCTCACCTGACCGGACCAGGAAGGTGGGGGATGGGCGAGACTTTAGGAAGCTGTTGACTTTTAAAGGCACAGCTGACTAAAAAGCAGAGCCTGCAGAATCATTTCCAGGCCACTGTAAACTTAGAAAATTGTCTACAAGGGGTTCAACCACAGGAGGTGGATGAATGCATTTGTTGATTAAAATGATTCTGGTGTGGTCCCAGCCATTATAGGGAGGCCATCTCAGAATAAAAATTCAATTAGGTTAGCAGTTAACGCTGAATATTCATGCCAACAATTTGGGTAACATAATTTCAGCAAAATGCCCTAATATTCTCAGGAAAGGGGTGTCTTTGTAAAATTTAATATGAATTTAATTTAGTATCCAATTTATAAATTTTAATTCTTATTGAAACTGTTATAGAATGCTTTTGCCCACTTTTCTGTCCTAGTTAAACATTTGATTCTAAATGAAAAATTATATACACACACAAACATATATATACACACCCATACACACACACACATATATATATATACAGACACACATTTATATACATATACTTTTTTTTTTTAACCAAGAATCTTGAAATATTTCAAAAGCCCATGAATTTTCTTTTCAATAATCATTTTGCAGTTTTATGGCTGTGTAATGTGTAACAGACTGGACTAATTATATGTTGATCTGTGGACATGCCTTTCTTATTAAATGCATTTTTGGTCTTTAAGTGGTAATAAACAAAAGGAAAAGAAAAAATATCCAAAAGAAAAACAGCCAATTGACAAGTTGGTTTGATTGGAATCTTGTTAATAGTGATTTTAATGTACCAGGGGAATTTTTCTGAATTAGATGCAATAATCAGTTTATTCTTTTATTATCTTTTTTTCTAAATTGTAGTAATAGCAATGAACTGTTTTAACACCATAAAGAACTACTATGGCCTTAGATAAAGTCTGAAACCTATTTAAGGCCAAATGCATGTACTAACAGAACTACTTAAACAAGTAAATTCTGTATTATGGAAGAGTATACTTGCATTTAGCTATACAGAGATGGTTATATGACAATAATCACTGTCTGACAAAGCCATCAAGCACTGGTTCAACGGTGAAGTTCAGCAAGGACATAGTTCAGGACACTGAAAAGGACAAATTGTTTTAGGATCTGCATAATCCCTATACGGATAAACCTCCCTTTTATTGCTATGGGGATAAAAATGGCAGCATTTTATTACTGAAACTTAATTGCAACATAGTAACTGATAGGAACAGCTGCTATATTAGAACTTAACTCTTGGACACAAACATTTCCACTTTCAATCCTTTTCTTAAGCAATGCAATGAGGCAATCTTAACTTTGGTAACTTTTTGAAAAATGATACCCTACCTCTTAAAAAAATGCTAATTGTCAGAATGGCCATTTAGAATAGAATTAGAATCTTACTAATTGGCCATTTATATCATGATACTTGCAACTCTGCTGTTCCCTTATTTTTTGATGACAGAATAATCCAAATACCAATGTTAAACTGAATGGCTTTTAAAAGAATGTTAAATATGTATGCTACTGCAAGGCAAGATATTTCTTGCAAGTTATGAAAAATGCACTTTGCTCATGGGTAAAATTCGGTTTAATGATATGGAAATAAGTTCACAGCTCCTCTCTATTGTATTTACCATTTTGTCTCTAAAACATATTTAATATCTCTAGCATAATTATATGACCACAAGATGACAACTCCAATAAATGGGGAAAATCTCAATTACATCGATCAACGGGAGGAAGAGAGAAACTTGTACCATTGAAGTTTAGAGCCTATTACAAGGGAACAACAGAGAATATCTACC
>CAUYRH010050340.1:0-34057 GCA_963574655.1 Perodicticus potto
CATTCACCTTGCCCCTGGCGGAAGGGACTGTATTCATTCGTTTCCTGGCCAAGGAACCCATACACCTATATATACCCTGAGGCTAGAGGCCTAGAGGAGGAGATGGGGAAAGACCGGGAGAGGAACGGAGAGAGCTTCTCTCTCTCCACTTGAAATCTCTCCCTCTACCAGGAGCTTTGGTGTTTTCTGTATTCTTTTCTGTAAATCAATTCTGTCTTACCACGGAGGGGTAGGGGTGGGGGGAAATAATGTGATGAAGAATAATAAAATACATGTATTTAAAAAAATAAAAATTAAAAACAAAAATAGCAGAATTTAAATGAGATTGTGAATAAGAAAGTACTTTGAAAAATAGAAAACACTGGCCAAGTTCAACTGCTTCTGTAGTTATTAGTGCATTATTAGCATAACTGCCAGTAAAAATTAGTAAGCTAATCAGTAATGATCTTATTAGTAATAACTATTATTCTGAACTAATTGGCAGTTATTATTACTAATAATTATTATTAGTGAGATAGTGTGTATGTCTGAGGCATATCTGAGTGTGCATTGTTCTCATCCCACCCCTGCAGCAGCCGTAAGAGGCTCCACAGTTGTGTCCATTTTACAGATTAGGTAACCAAGGGCAGTGGTTGGGTATTAGGAACTCACTGAGGTCTCAGTGGGTCAGCGTCATGACACCTGATTCCAAAGTCACCCGTTGATCTAATCCAGGTTCACAAGAGATTCGAGAATTCGAGACGCATGGTTTTTTAACCTATTTTCTAATCTTTTTTTTTTTTTTTTTTTTTTGGTGTGGTTTTTGGCTGGGGCTGGGTTTGAACCCGCCACATCCGGCATATGGGGCCGGCACCCTATTCCTTTGAGCCACAGGTGCCGCCCTAATCTTTGTTATTAGTGTATTTTCAGTGTTAGTTTAGAACTTAGTTTCACATTGGTTCATGTGTCAGTGTATTTTTCTTCAAGATTTTTAAGGCAAATTAAACAAATTATTTCAAACTATTAAGGGGGTACAAACGTTTTATTACATGGATACACTGTACCTGGCTACACTTTCACCCCTCACCCTTCTCCCGCTTCTCGGTTCCCAACACCCCTGACCCTCCGTGCCGTGAGCGCCCAGTGGCCAGCGCCCGCATTAGACAGAGCAGGTGGTACCTTGTCCCTCTCCTGAGATGCTTCACTCAGGACAAAGGCCTCCTGTTCCGTACAAGTTGCTGTGAAGGCATGATGTCATTCCTATTTATGGCTGAGTGGTACCCCGTGATACAGACATCACATTTTCTTTACCCAGCATGAACTGACAGGCTCATAGGTCTAATCATATTTTTGCAATTGTGAATTGTGCTACAATAAGCATTTGAGTGCGGGTAGCAGACTCCGTGTGGTAACATTAGTTAACAGCTCTGGAGGGCTTAATAAAGGCAGGCACTGCTCTAAGCACTTGCTTGTATTAAACCATTTAATCTTCCTAACTGCTCTGTGAGGCAGATGCTACAGAAATAAACAATTTTCCTCATTTTACAGATGAAGAAATCAAGGCCAAGAGAGGATAAGTAACTTTCTAACTTCATGCAGCAAGCAGACAGCAGAGATGGGACTCGACCCCTGGTCTGTCTGCAGAGCGTGTGCTCAGCTGCTGCATGTGGTCAGCATCCCCGCGGCTATGACAAGGGCAAAGGTCCTCACCATGACGAGCAGGCGCCATCCTGCCATGCGGGTGGAAGTCCTGGCCGCACCACTGCCATGAGCTCTTTTTTGCCATCTAGGGACTGTCCCACTCCCCTGTGCTGGAGGCAGAGAGCATTTCTCAGAGGCCCCACAACACACCCTACCCACAGGGGCTTCTTGGAGGGTGGCATTGATGGCTGTCCTCACCAGACATAATGCCCATGTCCCCTGTCCCTCAAATCTGAGGGCCCCATGGTTGCAGCAGAACTGATGCTCTGTCACCTATGAAGGACGGTCACGAAGGGCACTAGGGCTGCCCCTGGTTCTTCCGCGATGCTAACCCTGGAAACCCAGACCCCATGTGCTGAGGGCAGACAGACGACACAGGTGTTTCCCTCCACAGCTCCCGGGCAGTGAGGAGGCCTCACCACGACTTCCAACCAGCAAGAACAGCCTTGCTGGCCTTGCCCAGCGCCTGGAATTGTGGATGACCATCAAATAACTATTGTGGTTTTGAGGCACTAAGATTTGTTTGTGGTCCACTAACTAGCTGGGACAATGTGAACAGGACCCTCTGCCCCTCCCACCTGTCAGCCACTCTGTCCTGTACGGCTCTCCTGAACAAAGGGGTATCTGCACAGCCTCCAGAACTCAGCCCAGCCCTCCACGTGCCCTCCCCAAACTTTTCCTCACCCGCAGAGACCACACCCTTCTTTTGAACAGGGGCCCCTGCGAGTTTGTGTGGAGCACAGGCGGTCCCTACACTGGGCTCTGCAGCCGTGTGTGTGGAATGTGGACCAGTGCAGCCGACCCAGAGCTCGGGTGCGTCCTCAGCCTTCACCTGCAAAAGCCAGCCATGGGCTGGACTGGCCTCCGGCCGTGGTTTGACGACTTCTGCTTTATAGCAGTGATTCCTAAACTCATCTGCATTTCAAGATCTCTGGGGAAGCTTCTGACACGCTCAAAGACCAGGCCACTCCCAGGTTATTTAAACCCAAACTCTGGAGAGGCAGGAACATGGGCAGCATTTGACCCAGCATGGACAAGGCCAGGAAATCTCTGCCGCAGAGCCTGCTCCGTCTGCCTGTGTGTCCGTGGGGTGCCCGGGAACAGCTCCTTGCTGGTCTGTCCACTGCACCTGACCCCTGCCTGACCCCTGCATGGCACGCACCTGACCCCAGTCTGCGCCTGACCCCTGCCTGACCTGCACCTGACCTGCACCTGACCCCTGCCTGACCCCTGCCTGGCACGCAGCTCGCCCGCACATCCTTGCTAATAACACGCTGGTTGGAGGGACTTGCTGAGCCTCCCTTGATGTCCAATATTCAGAAATCTCCCATTTTCTCTGTGATTCCATCCGCACGTTCCTCTTTCTATTTTCTCAGGATCACTCCCACAGGCTCATCCTGGAACATCTTCTCTTCTTTTTCCTTCTCAAGTTCAGTGAGACACTAAATCTTCCCAGTCAGTCACAGACCCTGTCCCTCACCATCTCACCTGATCTCCCCAGTTTTCTCCTGGCTTCCTGAGTGTAGGACTGACCAGTTCCAGCTCCTTCCATCTGGATCCTCCCCACACCCATCCACCCTGGAGCAGAATGATGTGGGTTTGGGTGACAGAGAGACGTAACTTGGTCCGGCCATCAGGACGCTCTGGGGTGAGACTCTAGCCCCCTGAGCCTGTTTCCGTGTCTGAATCCTGAGGTCACGACCCCTGTGTGGGGCTGGTGGGCCACGTGCGAGTGCCCAGCGTTCTCACCGCACATGGTCGCCCACCACACTGCCTGTCCCCTCACCCTTCATCTTGGTCTGGGCTTCTCTGCAGGGTGAGCCCCACCAAGGAAGGAGGTTGAGGCTGTACTGGCTCCTGCATCCCCAGGTCAAGGCTAAGTGTGCAGCCTCCGAAGTCTGGCACCTGGGCCCGGTCCAGTTTGGCCCTGCTCGCTTTTCTTGATGGAGTCACACTCTCCTTGTAGCCTGTGCTCACCTGGATGAGGCTTTTCCCCTCACACTTCTCTGCCCTGCTATCACTGTTTTTACTCTGCCCCTTTTTGGTTGAAACCGTGTTCATTTGGCAAGCTTTGCTCACAGCCGCTGTGTTCACTGGCCTCTCTGATGCCCGCTCTCTCCTGCTGACACTGCTGGGAGTCCACTTCTGGAGTCTCGTGGTCTCACGCTCACATCGTGGTCACTGTGAGTTATCAGCTGACGTTGTGGAGTAGAGAGAATGTGTACGCACATTCTGCGTGTTTATGGTTCACGTCTTGGACCACAGACCTCATCCAGCAAATCTTGGAATACATTTTTGACTGAATGAATGCATCCCAGTCCCTCTGCTCTGGGCAAAGGGGATCACCTTAAAAGGAAGATCCTTCCCTGGCAAGAAACCACATACAACTTTGGGGGTGACTCAAAGTTGTAGTTGTAAAGCTGAAACTGGATTCCTCGAGTGCCAGCGGCAAAGAAAGGCAAACCATGTGGAGGACAAATGCGCCTTGTTTGTAAACAGTTTGTGAAGACCAACTTGCCCGATCTCTGGATGTGTTTTCCAGCTGGAGCCCAGGCACCGAGTCCCAGGGCTCAGCCTCCCACACTGCAGGTTGGCCATGCTGTGTTAGTGCTGCACATGCCTCTGGAGCAGGTGGGGGCCCCACTGCCAGAGGGCTGCTGCAGAAGGTGTCTCTGTGTGCCACGCCCCTGCCTGCCTGCTGAGTTACTGCAGACACGTCCCCAGATAACCGTGAAAGCGGATGGTAACTTCCCTGTGCTGCCAAGTTCCAGGTTATACTGCCCTCTCCACTTCCATGTCCCACACTTTCAGTTAAAATAAACTGAAATGAGCAGACTCGGTGGGCCACGTATCAGCTCTTGACAAAGGCACAACTTTACCAAGGCTTCGCTTCTTGTCACCCAGGAGAACTGGAACATACCTGGTAAAGGACTGTTACCCCAAATGTATGAAGAACTCTTAAAACTCAACAATAAGAAACAACACAACTAAAAACTGGCCCAAGGCTACAATGACCACCTTAGCAAAGAAGAAGGGTGGATGGCAAATGGGCACAGGAAGAGCTGCCCCAGGTCCCAGGGCATCCGGGAGATGCAGGCTGGAGCGAGCAGCCGCCACACACCTGCTGAACGGCACTGCCCACCCCCCTCTGCTGAGGTGGTGACTCTCCTTACTGCTGGCTGATGGGAAGCAGAGCGGCACTGCCAAGGTGACAGGGCAGTTTGGTGTTTTCTTGGGAAACTGAACATGCTGTCACCACACCAGTAGCCATCGTGCAATTCTGGAATTCAGATGCTCCTGTCATTTTCTGTGATATGTACGTAAGAGTGAGTCACAGCACAACACTCAAAGCAGAGGAAATGCCTGCTGGGATGCTGGCAATGGAAGTAGCTTTTGTGTAATTTAGGATGACTAGCTGCCCAGGTCTGCCTGGGCTGAAGGGTTTCCAGGGCTGTGAGAAGCAATGGGCACCGACATTAGCTGGCCGTCTGCGTCAGAGTGCCCCTGCTCAGGCACTGAAATTACGCCAGAGCATCTGACTGAGGACTGTGTGTCAGCTCTGGCTAGATTCTCCCAGGCACACTTATTTGTCCGTGTCTCATCTTCTTACATTTTATATTTATATTGACACATTTTTGAACCATATGAAATTGTCGATATTCAATAATTTCTGATAAAAAACCAAAAACCAAACCATAGCCTTTTAATATAGTTTCACTTGCTTTTATTGACATCTGTTTTCTTAGGTTCTATGTTAGGCACCTTGCAAGTATGAATTTATCTCATTATCCTAATAACTTTGGGGAGTTAAGTGTCACTTTGTCACCTGGTGTGAAGAAGGAAGCTTTTCATTCAGACATAGGCAGGAATATGTTTGCTCAACCATGGCTTGCAGCAAATAATGATCCATGAGATGCTGTGTTTTTCTTGCCCACTGAAGACCAGGAGCTTCCAGTCCTTATCACAAATTTATAAGATGGAGATTAGTGATTAGTGGCACTCAACTTCTAGCACGATGACATGGGGTACGGGGAGGGCACAGTGTGCTGGGGTCACACTGCTGTCTCTGAACGGCCTCAATTCCCACCTCCCTTCAGCCATCTGACTTCATTTCCAAGAATCTGCTGGCATTAGCAACTTCCTTGATCTCTATACATGTAGTTATAGTTGTTTCTCCACATTTTATCATGAAACATTTTAAACCCATAGAAAATTCAGAAGAATTATATAACAAAGTCCACGTTTCCATGGTCCAGATTCTATAATTGTTCATTCCACTTTGCCATGTCCGTTTCATTGCACTTCTAACCCATCAGGCCATCTTATTTTTTGGTCCACTGAAAGTAATACCTTTTGCCTCTAAACACCTCAGCATTCATATCGTTGAAAAAGTTCTAATATTCAAAATTCAAATTCTAATATTCAATTCAAATTCAAATATTGGTTTGTCAATATTAGTCATTTTAAAGGTAAAATTTACATACAGCTAAAGACCTAAGTATTAAGTGTATTATTTGATGACTTCTGAAAGATGCACAAAGCTGTCTAGAAGCCTAAACTTTTCCCATGAAAAGGGATATTTCCACCATCTAAGAAGATTTTAGAAAGTTTTTCTCTAATCATCTTTGTTTCCCACTTCTATCTCCAGAGGCAACTGATGTTCTGATTTTGCTCAACATAGATTACTTTTGTCTTTTTTAGGACTGTTAATATAGCATTGTTTTATAAATGGAATGAAACAGTTATGAACTTGTTTGTATGGTATTTCTTTCACACATCAATATTTGGAGATTTAGCCACACTTTTGCATGAATCATCAGCTCATTATTTCTATTATTTTCATTTTTGTATTATCCCACAGGATGACTACAGCATGGTTTGTTCATGCATTTCTCTGTTGATGAACATGAGAACGGGTTGTAGATGTTTCCATGTTTCCACTGTAACAAGTCAAGCTTCAATAAAGATTCTTTTATCACTCTTTTCATACACATATGTTTTCATTCCTCTTGGGTATAGACCTCGAATGGTAACCATTCAGGCATAGGCAGTGATATGTTTGCTTTCATAAGAAATTGTTAGATTTTTGCCAAAGAGGTTGTATCATTTTACACCCAACCAGGAACATACAGAGTTCTTGCTGCTCCCCTCCTCGCCAACACTCGCTGTTGTCAGAGTTTTAGCCATTCTCGTTGCTGTGTGATAATATCTCATCATGACTCTGATCTGCATCTCCATGATTCATGACTTGAGAATGTTTTCATGCACTTATTCACCATTTGTACACTTTGTTTGCTAAGTGACTATCAAATTGTTTGCCTACCTTAAATTTTACAATCATTATTAGTAATAAGCATGGATTCTTAATGGTGGCAATATTATTCTCAAGTGGTTGAAAATTGGTTCTTGAGGGAAATGACTGAAAAGTCTTATGTATGTGAAAAATAAGACTTGAAAAATTGTATGAACAGTAGTTTGTGGCTGTCCAAAGGGACATAGCACATACAAATATATGCAGGATATTTATAGAGGATATTTGTAGTAGTAAAATTTAATTAAGGGAGTGATTAGGGGACAAATATTTAAAGAAGCTCCTCAGGAAAAGCTGGAATAAGCTTGTGGTTAATTGGGATTCTGAAGTAGATGGTAAGATGGAGTGTAGTAAATACTTAAACACATAATGAATGAGAATTTTTAAAACTGATGAAAGGCATGAATCCTCAGATTCAAGAAGCTCAGTGAACGCCAAACAAGAGAAACATTAAGAAATGTAAACTCAGACATTTCACATAGAGCCTAAGAACACTGAGGACAAAGAAATGATTGACAGCAAAGAGAAAAAATAGATTATGAGACTAAAAGCTGTCATAAAAGCCAAACGATACTGAAAGGACGTCTTCAGAGTGCTGAAATAAATTGTCAACTTTAAGTTTACACCCTGCAAAAAAAGAAAACTTTAGAAGGGAGGAGAAAATAAAGTTGTTTTTTAAAAAATAAATAAGGTTGAGAAATGGTTTGAGTTGTACAAATTTTTCACATACTGAAGATATGAGTACAAGTCCTCCATCAAATATATCTGTAGCAAGTATTTTGTTTCAATCTGTGGATTGTCTATTTATTTCCTTTATTGTAACTTTTGACAAGTAGAATTTTAAAATTTGATTAAGTTTGTATCAAAACGTTGATACTTTCTGTGTCCTCAGTTTTCTTTGCCTACTCCTGGATTGTGAAGAAATTCATATTTATGAATTTTCCAAAGTTTCTTCTATTATTGATTTCTAATTTTGTTCCATGGGAAGGTGAAAAATACTTTGCATGATTTTGATTCCATGAATTTATTGGGCCTTTTTAATAGCTTAACATAGGGTCTATTTTGGAGAATGTCCCATGTGCATTTGAGAAAACTATGTATATTTTTGTTGTTGTTATGTAGATGCCTATTAGGTCTAGTTGGTTTATGGCATGGTGTAAGACTTCTATTTCTTTATTGATCTGCTAGTTCTATTTATCAGTGAAATTGGGGTACTGATGTTTCTACCATGGTGAACTGCATAGCTCTCTGTAATTTTGCTACATTTTGCTTTGTGTATTTTATGGCCTCTTTGGTAGATATACATGTTTATAATTTTACATTTTATCATGAGTTGAGCCTTTTGCCATTATAAAATGTTCCTTTTTGTCTCTAGCAACAGTTTTGATTTAAAGACTATTTTTTCTTGATATTAGCGTAACCTGGCGGCTCTCTTTTGGTTGCTGTTTGCCGTACATCTTTGACTTTCCTTGAATTTTCAATCTACTTTGTCTTTCAAATGTGTCTCTGTACAGCATATAGTTGGGTCATGGAATTTTAGAAATACGTTCTATCAATGTTTGCCTTTTGGTTGGAGTGTTTAATTCATTTATAAAATATAATTACTGATATGGTAGAATTTACACCTGCCATTTTCTGTCTTTTTTGTTCCTTTATTTTTGCATTACTGCTTTCCTTTTTAAAAAAAAAAATCTCTAGTATACCATATTAATTCTAATTTCTCTTACTATATTTTTGAGTCATCCTATTATTAGTTGCCAAGGTTATGACAATTTATATCAAAATTGAAATACCATACATTAACATTAACATTAATAGTACACAAACACTTCACATCCATACAGCTCTATTCCTGCCCTACTCCTTTGTACTACTTTCATACAGAAATTACATCTAAGGTATTGCTTTTTGCAGTTATCTTTAAATTCACATAGGACTTTAAAAAAAGTCACAAACAAAAAAATAAATTTCTACCATCTTTTATATTTATCTATGCTATCTAGTTATGTACGAATTTATCTATGCTATCTCTCCCAGGCTTTCTGGAGCATTTCTTATAGGACAGATCTGTTAGTAACAAATTCTCTCAGTTTTTGTTTGAATATGTATGAGTTTCTCATTTATTTTGAAGGATAACTTTCTGGATGGAGGATTCTTATTTGTCAGAATTTTGAATATTTCATCTCACTGCTCTCCAGCCTTCACAATTTCTGATTAAAAGTCAACTCTTCATTTTATTGAGAGTCATTTGTACTGGAGGAATTGTTCTCCTCCTGCTTCCAGGGTTGTCATTATCTTTCTTTCCACAGATTGATTAGGACACGTCTAAGTCTGATGTCTTTTAGATTGTCCTAGTTGGAGTTTGTTGAACTTCTTGGACGTGTAGCTTAATATTCATCATCACATTTTGTATTGCTTATGGCCAATGTCTTTCCAAATATTCTCTTATCCTTTCTCGCCTCTCCTTCTTTCCCATTATGCATATATTCACATACTGGATAATGTTCCACAAGTGTCTGAGGCTCTGCTTTTTAAAATTCATTCCTTTTTTTTTTTCACTCTGTTCCTAAAACTCATCATTTTAATTGAGCTGCCTTCAGGTTTACTGACTTTTTTCTTTTACTAACTCAAATCTGATGTTGAGTTCATATGCTGAATTTTTAGTTTCATTACAACTCCACAATTTCTATTTGGTTCTTTGTAATCATTTCTAACTCTCTATTTATATTCTTTATTGGGAATAACAATATTTTCAGTCTTTCATTTGGTTCTTGGACAGGATTTTCTTTGGAATCTTTGAACATATGTAAAATAGCTGGTTTAAAATCTTTCTCTAGACTAATATCTGGGAATTCTCAGTAGCTGTTTTTCCTGACATTTGCCTGTATCAGGTTCTCCAAAGACAGAAAAACCATAGACCACACACACACACACACACACACACAAGCCCACCCCCCATGTATTTGGCAGTTGTTACCTTTAGTTTACACCAAGTTTGATTTTCCTATTCTACTTGGTGTGCTAAGCTATGTTCCCTTCTGTTTCTACTCCTTTCACTTATTTATTTCTCCCATTTATTTACTTAATTTTATTTGTTTGTTTGTTTATTTATTTATTTTTTGAGACAGAGTCTCACTCTGTGGCCCTGGGTAGAGTGCCAGGGAGTCATCACAGCTCACAAAAACCTCAAACTTTTGGGCTCAAGTGAACCTCCTGCCTCAGCCTCCCTAGGAGCTGGGACTACAGGAACCTGCCATCATGCCTGGGCAATTTTTCTATTTTTAGTAGAGACAGGGTCTCACTCTTGCTCAGGCTGGGCTCCACTCCTGATCTCAAGGAATTCTCCCACCTTGGCTGTTGGAGTGCTGGGAGTACAGGTGTGAGATATCGTGCCTGGCCGTCCCCTTCTGTTTCTACTGTTTCCCTTCTTGCTCACCTTGGTCCCTTGTTTTAAGGACAGGACCTGGACTGTGGCATTCTCAAGGTCTCTGCCTTGGTACTGCAAATCACCGTATCCGTGAAGTCACTGGTTGCCTCTTCTTTCTGACCTTGCTCACCTCTTTGATGACTCTGAACCCCACCACACTGAGCACCCTGGCTGTTTCATGCCGCCACCCCTCTCCGCTTCTTTATTTATTTCTGACTTTTGGATGCCTTTAGTTCCTCCTAATTCATGGGGAGGAGCTGCTGTTCTCCTCATAACTTTTACCAGAAAAGACGGTTTTATGCCTTTTCAATCACAGGCTCCTCTCTATATGATATTTTCTTATTTCCCTTCCTCAAATGTCTTTTTTTCTTTCACAGTTCTAAGATAAGAGGGGGATCACTTGTATTTTGCGGGTGGGAACTGCTGCTCATACGCACACAGAGAATGACATCGCTGGTGCTGAAAGGCCCTGGGCCCTGTGAATCGCCACCGCAGGTCACGTGCACGCACTTGAGTGTTGTCGGTCTGCAGATACGAATTGAACCAGCGGCGTGTAAGTAAGTGCATCCCAAGAACTAGTTAAATTGCCTGCACGAACATTCAAATTAGAACGATTTCTTTTCCTCTACACCCTTCTCTGAATTTGCAGATGTCATATAACACATATCTGAGATAGCGTGGGGGCAGCCTGGGGATGGTAACTGTGTATTCCTCAGACAACAGACACATCATGTAGCACTTTGGGTTAGATAAGGGGACTTTGGGGCTGAGAACAAAATGTAGGCAGAGGATACTACAGCTCCAACTAATTAGGGAGTTATCACTCAAAAAGCTGCATAGCTTGGGGTCACCGGAGCAGCAGCTATCAGAGGAAACTTCTGGAAGCCATCTCACTTTCCTTTCACAATCTCCTGATGACAGAATACACAGAATGATCGGTAGCTCGTTTCTGGAAGGATCCCTGCCCTTTCCATCTCAGAGGCAGTGTAAAATTAGGGGAACAAAAGCATTCCAATAATCTGAAATGCCCGTGACTTCTGGATGGCTTTAGAAGCCTCAGTTCACATTATATAAAAGTAAACTTCTTATAAATGATAAAAACAAACAGTACCCACCAATCATTAAACCCCATCAAGTATTGAAAAGGGTCTTGATGTTTGCTTCTCTCTGTCACCATGAGGACCTTCCTGATGGTTATGGGAGATAGAAGTTAGAGCCACAAAGTGTGAGACAAACATTCGCTTGTTAATGCATCTTTTAATGTCCGCATATGTTATGTAGGAATAAGTGATCAAATTCCCTTGGTGTCTTTGTATTTAAGCCATTTCCAGCACATAAGGATTGTTGCACGTTTGGGGGGGAAGCAAACACACACGCACGTACACCACATTCCTTAAAAAGATCACAATATGCGTGTAAAATGTGAGCATTTTGGTAACTACACTTAATATAGAAATTAAGATAAAGAAGAGATTACTAGGCACCTCCGTGCTCAGGAAGATTCCATGAAAACTTAATGTATTTGGAGATTAATGGGTGGAAACAACACAGCTAAAACTGGAGGCTGGTACCCCACAGTAAGTGGCAGCAGGAAAGGGCCGCCCTTGCTGGAATAAAGGGTTCATGGAGGGAACAGTGGCGGGAAGCTGGGGGCTGCAGCTACAAGTCAGGCTGCTTCTGGTTTCTGCCTCGGCCCCCAGCTCACCGCCGCACCTGTCAGGGTACAACCCTGCAGAACGATGGCTGCTCCTCAATCCCTGCCCTGTCTCCCCCATTTCTCCCTGTCTCCCCCCACCTCCCTGTCACCCCCAGCTCCTGCATCCTCCCACTGCCTATCCTTTCTGGCCTTATTCAGCATCTTGCTTCCCACCTCACAGCCCATTCAAGCATTCAGGTGGATATGGTTGAATCTTTTTATATAATGGGATAGTTTTAAATTTAACTTTCTCTCATTTAAAAAAAAATGGGCCATCTCCAAAATTACACAACAGTGAAATTTAAAAAGATAAAAATATTGGGGCAAAAATTATTAATAAAAAGTAAATAAACAAAGGGAAGATAAAGCTTGGATGGTAAGTACTAACGGTGGGCTTTAAATTTGGCTCTGAGCTTTTTAGCAATCAAAGGGAGAGGGGCTTACAAGATCCATACACCCAGGAGTTTTGATATAGGTTCTGGCAATTATTTTGATATGTGGTCAAAAGTCTGCCAGACTAGAAGTAAAAAGCACACACACAAGCCCAAATTCTGGTCTCAGCTCTGCCAGTGATCGACTGACATCAGTTCCGCACTTTCATCAGGTCTCGGCTTCTCCACATGTGAAACAGAGTTCAGTGTGAGCAGCCAGCCAGGCTGTTCCCGGCGCTCGCACTTGGCCATCGCAGTTTTCCGGCAAGCATTTCCCTGTGGAAACACAGGTAGAAGGACATGGGAAGTGAAGGGGAAGCTCCTGACTGCCTATTTTCTTTCAGCTCTGGCTGATAAACGTGTTAAGACTGGAGACAATACCTCACTCATCCCTCCCTACCCATCTGCACATGGGAAAGCCTGTTAAGTTGAATCATATGAAACTGCCATTTCTGTCACTCAAATGTGGGCAAACATTGGCAATTTCATAGGGTTCAACACAGTAGTGTATGTTGAGGAGAGATGGTCAGGGGACACAGCCCAGGAGGTCCTTGATCTGGGGCACAGACTGGACGATGCTGGCAGTCGAGCGGGAAGGGGCTGGCCTCAGGGGTCCAGATTCTGCAGCGGTCTGAGTGTTTGTCCTCACCCTCTACCCAAACCCTGAAGGTGATGGGATGAGGAAAGAGAGCAGGTCCTGAGGGCGCTGGGATTAGAGACCTTACAGAATGGACCAAGGAAGCCACAGTGCCCCTCCTGCCAGGAGAACTCAGTGAGGACGCTGTTGTGAGGAGAGACCTTCTCCAGACACGGGTTCCGCCAGGCCCCCACCTTGGACTTCCCCGCCTCTAGGACCAGGAGAGGTCCACGTCCATTGCCGCCCCAACATCACAGCCCCTGGAGGGCCTAAGGCCGACTCCTCATAATTGTTAACTGTGCATCTCTGCAGCCCCGCGGAGCTCAGGTCGGAAGTCCCCATTCTGTCCGTATAAATGTCCTGGCTGCGCAAACCCGAGCAGGTGGGTTGACATCTCAGCATCTCGGTTTCCTCACCTATCAAACCGGAACAATTATATGATACTGCCCAGTTGGTAGGGATGGTTCGTGGCTCAAATACACTAAAACTGTCAGCACATGGCCCGGCAACAAGGAGGTGCTCAGAGACGATGCCGCCAGCTCCCTCGCCTGTGGGTGGGCAGCTCAGGGGACAGCGTGGGCAGGGTCCAGCTGCCCGGGGCTGCAGCGTGGGCACATTCCCCTGCTGCATGGCCGCTCTTGTATCAACGGACACAGAACCTTGCTTATTCATGAGTAGCTTTCAGGATTCTTTAAACTGAGACTCAAAATCAGAAACACAATTTACTTCACACGTCACTGAAACAAAATTTCACAAAGCCCATCTAACCCTTAGTATGTATTTGCACTTTGGCTTATTCTGTTCTTTTTATGCTGATTCCTAACCACTAAATTCATTTTATGACCTAGTAACCAGTCTCAACCTAAAAGGCCATATGTAGCTTTGCAGAAGAGGCGTATCCTGGGCTACAGGTCAGAGCAGGCTCAGCACAGACACTTCCCGGCTCTGAGAGGCCTGGCAGGTGCCCTACACCCCGTCATAGGCTCAGAGAAACGTGAGCTGAGCTTCAGCCAAGCCCCCATGTGCAGAGACAGGCCGTTCATCTCACTTCTCTCCAGACGTGAAGATAAAGCCTCCCAGCACCAATGTGGGGGTGAAACAACAGCTCAGATACCTGCAGCCCTGTTTCACGGAGTTCCCAGTGTCTCCTTATCGCTGCGTGGAGAGCATGGTCAGGGCAGCTCTTCCTGGCAGCTCTGCACCACTTGCCGCCGTGAGCGACACTTGTCAGTGGGCACCACATTTTTCACAGTAGCAATTTTACTTTCAGCTGAAGAAGTATTTCACTATCTTGCTCTTCTGGTGGGGCCAAAAATATGCTTTCCTAGAGACCAGAGTGCACATGCGGTATGGTAATTCCACAAACTAATTGTTTTTATTTCCATAGCACATTTCACCTCCAAGTTCTCTATGAAAATGGGCTACATCCTTTCCAAAGAATCATTTTGAAAAAAATGCCTTAAAAGAAGCACAGGACAAAGCACCTGCTAAAGGAGGGACGGAATTCCCAGGAGGGGGGACCCACCGTGATTCCCGCATCCAGAACAGAGAAGTAGAATCATGTCACCACGTATCTCGCCCTTCTCAGAATTATCTCATGTGATCCTTAATGCCCAGGGAAAACACCCAGAGGTTTTTCAAAGTCCTCCATTCAGTATATTCCTTCCTTCCTTCCTTCAGTATTTCTCCGTCAGCTTCCACCGAGGCTCTGCGAGGGCAATGAAGGGCTGCCACACGGGAGCCCCACACTGAAGGGTCAAGAGAGCGGGCACCACCCAGCACTGCTGACACTCGGTGTGCGGCAGGCACCTGCATTTCTCATTTGATCTGCAGTTCTGAGAAGTAGCTATTATGTTCCCATTTTACAGACAAATAGCTTGAGAGAGAGATTAAGAATTGAAGGGAGTAGATGAGCTAGGATTCAGACTCAAGCAAAGTGACTCCAGAACTCATTCTCCCTTCCATGATACACCTGCCACATAAAACTGACCCCTAAGGCTGCAATCTGATGGACCAGACAGCCGGGGAAACACTGCCCAGAGCCAGCTCGATAAGGGCATGTTGTTCTCGCGTGGAAACTCACAGACATGTACGGTGTCATGCTATTTTGGGAAATGCGTAACAAGGGCTCTGGACCAAAGAGTTCAGGGCCACCGAGAGTATTAAATGTGTCCCTCCCCCTTGCACACACCAGCGCAGCGTTTCTGTTTGTTAGTATGGGCTGTAGGACTGGTGGATTTTACAGAGAAAATAGCTTATGACCTACTTTCCAGATTCATTTCAAAACGTGTTTTTGTCCGGGCTCACCGTGTCTGTAATGTTACATAGGCACCTGGGATATTTTTAGACAGCATTACTTCACTCCATCAAGTTCAGGTCCAGGAGAGGTGTCCAGCTTTGCCTCCTGTTTCTATTTATAGAAAACATTAAATTTCTTTCCCAGACATATAAATTTGGAATTTCAAAGAATTTGTGTAGGGAAATACTTACACTCTTACTCACCGCAGTATGCCTCTGTAGTACCTTTTTATTATTATTGTTAAGAAAGGCAGAATATTACGTCAGGAGACCGTTATGTGCATTTGAGAGATTACAAGTCATTTCGTCAATGTTTTCCAAAGCCATTTCTGCAGAATAGCAATCTGAAGAGATGATCTCTAATGATTTCTACGGTCAGCTAAGTTTGGGAAAGCGGCAGTATCCTCCTGGTAGAGGCCCCTAATTTGTATGTTAAAGGCGCTGAGAAGTTCTGCAGGAAAGAAGTCCACTTCTCAAACAGGTTTCACCCCAGGCCTCGTTTTTGGAGTGAGATTTGCTAATTTTCCATGGAATTAATATCCTTCAGGTCTCATTTGGGAAATGCTGGCTGCAAGCTGATGGTAGAATTTGTCGAGGTGAAGAACTAGGTTTGGAGGGTCCTAGTTTTAATCCCGAATTCTTAGTTCTTCTGGAAAGGTGAGAAATTCCATAGCTTAATAATTACACCTCACCTCTGTGTGGCTTTTATAGTTCCGCAGGCCCCTTTCTACCTCTTTTCTCATTAAAAATAAAATCCTAAGCAGCTTCCTGTGTGTCAGGCGGTGGGCGTTACTACCCTCGCATCACAGGTGAGCAAACACACACGGAGGGCCGCGCTGGCCCAGGCCGGCCGGGCGTCTCTGCGCCTCACGTGCTGCTCAGGACACCCCTGCATCCTACTTTTAGAGGACCTGGCAGCTAAGGTTCCAACCACACGCCACTCATGGAATTTTGTTAAATTTACGAATAATGCACTGTCATTTCTAGAGTGGTGATGCTGATTGCCTGCTGGTAGAAGCAGCCGTGGGTGATTTTTCGACAGTGTTGATGAACAGACCTAAACCCAAGTCTTCCCTACTCCTTTCTGCCTGTGCCCAGGGGAGTCCCGGGGTCCAGGCCATCACATGTAGCCATGGTGTGGGACGAATTTGGGTTTGGAAAATTATTTTCAGCTATGGCACTTTATATGACCTCTACAAGAAGTGAACAAACCTTGGTCCTTGGCTGCTATGCCTTGATTCTAGCAGTGAATGTGCTCCACTAATACAATCTTTTAGCAAATGAAACCAATAGCCTTTTAGGGTTATTGCCCTAGTACTTTTGGTTTTACTTTTATAAATTTTTATTATTTTTTCCCCTTCACTTCTCCATGGCCTGATTTCTCTAGAATTTATTCTACCTTATTTTAGTCCCAAGACTTACAGACTTTCCTTTACTACCATGGCTGCCACAAAAATATTTAGACTAATATCTCCATGATAAGACTCAATGTTTAAATACGTCTATAATCAACTGTTCTAAATAGTGAGCACACATCTGGGTGTACCTGGGAAAGTCTTCTGCCTTTCAACATTCTTGATGGTATGGCTAAGTGTCACATTCCTGCGTTTCATGATATTCCTCCACCCATCACCTGCCATTTTATCCTGCTATCTGTACCAAATTTGAGTTATGATTACGGCCACGTGTAACTTTTAGGAATTATTGAACATATATAATTGAACAAATTTCCCCTAAGTTTTTGTTTCTTTATTGTGATTTTCTCAAGCCAAAAACATTTACCAAGTTGTATATAACAATCCCTTTTCTTCTCAGTTAAACTGGGTTTTATTTTTTTAGGCTTCTTAACTACAAAAATATGGACATCTCTAGAAACAACCCATTCTCAGTCCCAACCCTGTAATCAGTTTCGTTACAGCTGAGCCAGAAAAAATAAAAATGCGTCATGTTTGAAGTCTACACTATTCAAGAGTAAACTGCATCTCACTCTGAGCCATTTTATACGTTCATTACATCTAGAAAAACAATCTGAACAATAAAAGTGCCAAACGTTAACTCCAGCTATAAACATATAATGGCATATTTACATCATACATCAAACTTTTCTAGATTTCATTTTTTAATGCTTCTCATCTTGCGCTAACACTCCTAACTCATTTGTTCCTTGATATATGAGATAGATTAATTACTTTTGATTAATAAAAATTAGAACCTTTAATTGGACCCTGTTTGAGTTTGGGCGCATTAAATGAATCTACTAGTTATCAAAAATGTATTTTTAAAGGGAGTTGGGCTAATATATCAGCAAATGAGGAGCTATAAACATGATTAATATACACATTAGACTTTCCTTATCACATTTTGCTGGCAGTTTTTATCCGGTCACAGCAGAAATTCCATTGAGTTCTTTCTCCTTTTGTATAAAATACAGATTATGTGGAGACAGCAGTCTGAGCAACTGGGGCTTCATCTCGTCTGCCCATTAATTATTAAAGCTGTCTCAGTGTGTCTTATCTATCACTGCTGAGAGATGGAAGGCTGTATTTTTATAGTCGTTTCCCAGTAAGAAAACAGGCAGGATGGTGCTCTGTCCTTGGCAACAGAGAGAAATCAAACATACTTCCATTCTATGAAACCATTAAAAAGGAATGTTCCAACTTACTAAGTTTTGACAAGTAAACAAAAGCTGAGAAAAGCACACATCCCTTTTGACTTTGTTTTTCAAAATGCCATGATCTCGAAGGCATTAAATCCGGGTCCCTCTAAATATCATGCATTGCACGGGCTGTGCTGATACGTCGTCCGAGAGCAGAGCTGGGCAATATGTCCCACTGCCTGAATGAGGGGCTGATCTTCCACGGGGTCCACCGCTGTGGTCTGGAGCCCCGGCTGTCAGGGAAGGCACTGCCAGACAACCCCGTGCAAGGAGCGTGTGCGTGCTGGGTGTCTGCCCACTCATCTCTAGAGAGAGGAGAATTCCTGTTTCACAGGGTAGTGAAGAGGTTAAATAAAACATAGCATTAAATTAGGTGGTAACCAGTAGTAACAAGCCCTGAAATTTGATTATTTTGTCTGTTCTATTTACTAAAACTAGTGACAAGTACAGCCTTAATTTTCAAAACAAAACAAGCCTGTTTTCTTACTGGAAAATGACTGTAAAAGAAAAACAGAAAAAGTTGATTCAAAGAGTATTTCAACAACTTAATATAGATTGGGGGTTGGCAGTGAAGTGGAAAGGATCTAAGTTAAATCCCAGGCTAGGATTTTGCAGGCCAGCACTGCAGGAGGCTGAGGTAGGAGGATCCCTCGAGCTCAGGAGTCCTAGACCAGCCCGAGCAAGAGCGAGACCCCGTCTCTACTAAAAATAGAAAAACTGGCTGGGTGTGGTGGCAGGTGCCTGAGGCAAGAAGATCACTTGAGCCCAGGGGTTTGAGGTTGCCGTGAGCTATGATGGCACAGCACTCTACCAGGGAGACAGAGTGAGACTCTCTCTCTCAAAAAAAGACAAAATAGAAGACTAGGATTTCCATCTATTTTAATGAGTAATAAAAGAGCAGGTCTTACTTATTAAGCGGGACAGGATTGGGGGTGTGAGAATACTTTTCCGTGGCTATGTGATGACCTTCTGTAGATCACCTTACATTTTTCCCATTATCAGTCTCCTTCAATATGCTGAAACAGCTCTTGGTACTAGGGAATGTGTGGGAAATCTCAGAGCACAAGAGAACACACACACACTTGCATTTTCTTTGAACATTTACATATACAATAATAGCATTTTTCCATCTTCACCCCCTTAGTCAGGGAAAATCCACCCAAAAGTTCTGGTGGGCTCATGACACCTTGGCCACCCCAATAGCCGGGAGTAACCAGGGACTCACTCATTTAAATGGGGTCACAGTGGTGAAACTTCTGGGGCCCTGTCCTTAGAGAGGAAGCTGCTTGTCCTCTATGCCTGCTCCCTCTTCCCACAGGCTGGGGTCGGAGAGTGGCCCTACTC
This sequence comes from Perodicticus potto, assembly GCA_963574655.1. Lineage (NCBI taxonomy): Eukaryota > Metazoa > Chordata > Mammalia > Primates > Lorisidae > Perodicticus > Perodicticus potto. The sequence continues at coordinate 19,481 of CAUYRH010050340.1, forward strand.
CAATCACAGGGACAAGCATATAATCCTGGGAATTTGCAGAGTAGCAGCACGGAAGGGCCAGAGTGTGCTGGTGATACTGGAGAACAGAGCTTCCCACCTGCGTCCTCTGGCCGCTGACCTTAACCCTAACTAACACGGGCAGCCCTGTCAACCCACAGGGAGGCCCTTGCTGTGGGCGACAAAGGGCAAGGAAATAGGTGTGGTCACTCACGGTACCTTACCGCAGAATTCAGTTAATCTGGTAAAATATAAAAATGTATTGCAAGAAAATGTCCTTTTAAAAGGAAATCTGCAGCATTTATTTATGCTTTATCTTTTATTTTCAGGGAACAGATGAAGGGAGAAAGTCCGAGGGTCACATAAACGAACACAGCTCGACACTGTCCTGGCTCTGGCGGTGAGCACATCACCCAGGGCTCTGAGACGCGAGCAGAGCCGAGTTTAAGACCCAGGGCAGTTGTCTGATACCCCAAACCATGGCAGTGTCTTTACATGGACCCTAACTCCTAATTTTGCACGTTCCTCCTCAGATGACTCTAGTTGTTAATATTTTTTGTACCACAGCGGTATCTTCCTAGCCAGGAGAGACACAACACTGGCCCACATAGAGGTGCTGGGAGATTCCAAGCCAGAAGGAGGAGGCCTGTGTCTCTCAACTTTCCACACTGAACCTGGGAGGCGACAGACATGTGATGACGAACAGTAATGATACTATAGGAATAATAAAGGTGTCCTTTTACCTCAAAAGCTGCTTCTACCGCAGAAGTTTAAACCACCTTTCCAGTGAGTAAGGGGTGGGGTTGGCACCAGCGTGGCAACTCGTCTCAGCTCTGGGTATAATGTGCAATCGGGAGACACCCGTAACTGTCTCCCACTGGGGTGATGCTGCAAAACTAACTGGCCTGCTTGGGGCTCGAGCAGAAAAAAAAAAAGCCTAAATAATAACTGAATGAGTCACACAAACTGTAAAAAGCACCCGTGTGCAATTCCCAGTGTTACATCTGACTTTTCTTGGCATTTATCATTATGACACTCACAAGTTAAGAAAAGGAACATTGATTTTATCTCGGCCATTGGGTGCATATTAATAATTAGTTACCAAGTCATGACTTGGCAAAAAATACTCCCTACAGGGAACATTCTCTTCCTACTCAGCACCGCTGAACAAATCACAGCCATGTGTGTTCTGTGGTGTGTCTGTGTCCTAAGAATTATTCAGGGGTAAAATTTATATCCTATCCTTTAACTACCAGGCAATCTTCCTTCTCTGCTCAGAGAGATCCTCTCTCCGACAACTCACTAAGTATCTTTCCCGACACAACATTGAATGTCTGGAGGGAGAATTGATCAACTGTTGCTCAATTCCTAGCTCCAATTTTTTCCCTTATAACATCTGAATTAGTTTCATGGGCAAAGCTGCAGTCAATCTCTAGATCAGTGGTTCTCAACCTCCCTAAGGCCACGAGCCTTTAATACAGTTCCTGTGGGTCGCCACCCACAGGTTGAGAACCGCTGCTCTAGACCGTGGCAGTGATAGATCTGGCTCGGGACAGAAAGTCCGCAATAAGGAAATGAGGGAACGTAACAACTTGGAGAATAATGGCTAAAAGAAGAACATTAACTCTAAATAACGGAGAGGAATGTAAACAGATAAGAAATTCAGAAGAGTCCTGGATCTTTAAAAGGCTGAAAGGGGGAAGGCGAAGATGAAAAAACGATAAGCCCCGTCAGGAAGAACAAAGTCAGTGTGTGTACATTATTCGGTTTAAGGAATTAGAGTCACAGGGTCAAGTGTGGGTAACATTAAATATGAATAATGAGGAATAAAATAAGTAAAAAGCAAGCCAGTTTCATAAATCAATTCCAGAGTTGCTTGGCTGGGGGGAGGTGAGAGGGGAAGGGCGGCGAACCCGCTGGAGCCTGTTGAAACGCCAAGATCTATTACCAATTACCAAGTATCAACGTGTTCACGCAAAACTCCTGTGTGCCAGTGTCCAGGGTCACAAAAAGTGCATTCCTCGGACCAGTGGGGATTATCTAATTTGCTCTTTGAAGCGTATTTAATCGAAACAAAAGAGAAAACACTGGCATTTGCAGCCAGAAGAAAACACCCATTGGAAGGCAGGTGGGAAGGACAAAAACTGGAGCGCCTGTAGCCTGTTGTCCCGGGATGGTCTCTGAGGCCACCCGAGGGGTCCCCATTTCTGCTTTGACAACACCCAGAAAGAAGCCGCTGTGACAGACCAGTGGGAAGGGGAGGGCTACAGCAAAGAGCTGGGCAGGAGTCCCTGCGCCAAGGGTGAGGCCAGACTCCCGCTCTCTGCCATCTCCCTCCGGGAGCTGCACAGGCAGGAGAGACAGGGCTGGGCCCCTCGGGGAGCAGGGACGCTGGAGTCGGCCACTAACAACAGCCTGAAGCCCAATGTAAACAGCGCGCCGGACACATGTGGGCTGCACAGGGAGTGGTGATGAATACGCCTGTGTCCGGGCGAGGACTTCAAACGGGGGAGGCTGAGTGATGATGAAAGTGATTCAGTGCTTCAGAAATGACTCACGAGAGGCACAGAATGTGAAGAAAACAAAGAAGAAGTGTCCGCATTTATCACAGCACCTGACAAGGACGGGGGTGCACAATTAGGGAGACAAATCACTGCGGCAGGGGGGAGGCTGTCAGTGGTATGAGAAGACGCCCAGGAGGCCGGCGGCTCGGTGGTGTGAGGGGCTCCACGCTGCCAGAGTCACAGTCAACACAGTCGTGCTGTGCAGCCTGGTCCACGCTGACTCTATCCACGGGAATGCCAACTCGGGCTCGAGCTGGACTCGGCCTACTTGCAATCATGTCCCCTCCTAAGCTCTCTCCCTTTAGCCGAGCTGATCCCCAGCAAGTGAGCAGGGCAGTGCCCCACCCACCCCAGCAGTGTGTGCGGTACCTGGGGCCACACGTCTTGGTAATCATCCACCTTCAAGTGTCCTTCCATAATATTCTGAACGCTTTTGAACTAGACTTTTAATTGACATGATTGACATCTGTGGTCTGGGACTAACTGTTCTAATTCTGATCTCTCAATTTTCTGGGCTTGCCCCAACTTTCAAAATCACTGCTTACATCATGTTCCTCATCTCCAAGTGACCATGGAAAGCAGAGCTTTGCACCAACTTAGAATTGAACCTGGAAAGACCCAAAGCAAACACCGGTGGGTCAGGTCACTGAGGGTTTCAGCGTGTAGTTGTCACCCACGGCGCTGCCTCGCCTGAGCTTATCTACCCTTCACAGCTTTACTCACAAAGAAATGTTCATGGGTCAGAAATGTTCACAAGGTCAGCATCACAAACGCTGCTTTGTCTACAGTGTATGTGAGTTCTAGGTCAGACAATATAATTGTCCTAACCTGCATTTTATGAAAGAGAATTTCAGACTGTCCAGTCTTTAAGCCCTTAACAACACACGCACACACTCACACATTTTATAAGTGGTTAATTTTATATGTAAAAAATAGAGCTATTTTGATTTTATACACTATATAAGCATGTGTAACTGCCAGCAGTGTTTGAGTGTACATTTTTTTTATGCATCCCCACCAACATCTCTGGTCTCTTGACTTTTTAATAATGGCCATTCTGACTAGAATAAGATGTTATCTCATTCTGACTTAAATTTGCATTTCTTCAATCATTAGCAATGTTGAGCATTTTTTGGGAGTTGATTCTCTTTATCTTGCGTTGTCCTGACCTTCTGGTATGCAGATTAGAGCACTTTGCTCTCTGGCTTAGCTCCAAATTTTCAGACACTTATTTTGAACATAAAGAGCATTTAAATCTCTAGATAAAAAACAACTTTAAAAAGTTTTTTTCTGTTAAATATTAATGCTGCAAAAAGAGAATGATTTTTCTTAGTTTTGAGATGTGCACAATTGCGTGTACTTGGGGAGGGTACAGTTTCTGTGAGCAGCCATCCTGACGGAGGCTCTGAGGAAGGAGGCTGGGCGTGGGTCAGATGGTGGCGGAGGGCAAATCCCAGCACTCACGCCTTTGAGAAAGTCACTTCCTCTGGCCCTGGTTCTCGCACTCGTGATGTGGGTCTAATGATGCTGCATTATGGGACAGTCCTGGAACCCAGACATTCCTGCCACAGGGAGGGTGCTCAGACAATGTTTATTTCCTTTTCCCATCTAAGACGGATTTTTGTGGGGAAACTTGCCATTAAAAATCACTAATTTTCTTTAAAAAATATATCTCAATTGTCAAGTCTGTTAAACTACAATGAGAGAAGAAAGCATGTACTTTGCCGACACAAGCATGTAATGCGCACTTTGCAGGTCTGGAAAGGGCTTCCCACCAAAACCCACCTCCAAGCCTATGGCAAATATTTGCTCCCAAGTAGAAGATGGCTCTGCACACCCCCAAGTTGGCCACTGGGTCACTCTGGCCTGACCAGCAGGTGGGCTCCACTTTGACTAAGGGACAATCAGACTCACTTCAGCATCTGCAGCCAGCTGAGGTCACTCCACGGCTAGACCAGGTGTCCCTGAAAGCCGCCAGAGTCCCCACAGGGCCCCGGGAATCAGCCTTTACCTAGAGACTGATATTTCCAAGGAGGATTGGGGGTATCAAGCCACTTCCAGTACAGAATTATTCCCTATCCTGTCTTTACTTAGGCTCTTTATTTCACCTCCAGAACATATCCCAGTTCGAGGCAGCAGGAACACATTTTCAAAAGTTTGCCTGAGATTCTCTTATGAGGAGCTGCACCCTCAGTCTCTCTTCCTGCAGGTCTGTCAGGGAATGGGCTGGGTTTGTGAGAAGATGCTCCCTTCATCTGCATGCCCTAGCTGCTTCTATAAGGCTTGTTTCCTTAAATGCTGTGATCTCAATATTCCATGAGATAAGGGCCATTTCTTTGCTGCATTTTTTATAGGTTTTCTTGGTGTCCAAGATCATATATACATGTATACACACATGCACACACTGTGTCTATACATCTACATGTATTATATATTAACTCACTTTCCTTGTCGCCATTCGTTCATTCATTCACTCCATCCATTTACTTACTCAATAAATAGTTGTTAAATGCCTGTTAAGCTCTAAGAAATGATCTATACTCTTGGGGAAATAAGAGAATGTTACGAATTCTTTCCTCAGGAGATCCAAGTCTTGCTGAAGAGGTGAATAATTATGGTTTAAAATGATAAGTAATATAAGGATGACTGTGGGATAAAGTGACAAGTCATTTACTGTATAACAAGTCTTCAGAAGGTGGCACTGGGGAGTGTGAGCTCTTCCTGAGCAGGTGGCATCAGGGGCTGCAGCTCAGGCAGGGAGAACAACATGTGTGATGTGGTGTTCAGATGTGGAGCACAGAGAGAATGACACATGCAGTGATGTGGGTGTTCAGACATGGAACACAGAGGGGACGACACGCATGGTGATGTGGTGTTCTCACATGGAACATGGAGGGGATGACATGCATGGTGATGTGGTGTTCTCACATGGAACACGGAGGGGATGACACGCACGGTGATGTGGTGTTCAGATGTGGAACACAGAAGGAAGGATACATGCGGTGATGTGGCTGTTTAGACATGGAACACAGAGAGGACACACACAGTGACATGGTGTTCAGCTGTGGAGCATGGAGAGGGGGACACACCCAGTGATGTGGTATACAGGTGTGGAACACAGAGGGAGCAGTGGGTAGTGGCTTGTGAGGAAGTCAGGGCAGGGCCCTGAGGAGCCCAGGAAGCCACACAGAGAGCTGGAACTGCCTGTGCTGGGTGAAAGCATGTCATCAGCAACTTCTGAGTGAGAGAGACAGGAGTTGCTCCCCTTTTACTGAGTCAGTTTTGATCACTTGTGTCAGACTTATCCTGATATGCTGTTTGACACTTAAGCATTGTCTGGGAAAACTACATGCCTTTTGGTTTTCTAGAGAAAAACCACCTAAGAGCTGATCCTTGACAGCATTTCAGGGAATATTCAGCATCAGAAATGCCTTGTTACATGTTCAGTGGGTAACTCCCTCCCCTAGACTAGAGGCCCCAAGAGCCCAAGGACCCTGCCTGCTCTGTGTACCCTGTGTCCCAGTATTAGGTCAGTGCTGACTCACAAAAGGTCGCCAGTAACTATTTGTTGGGTAAGTGAAGAGTGATAACAGAGCATCAGAATACATAAGGCAAAAACTAACTGAACTTCAGGAAGAAATAGATGAATCCAGGATAATGGATGGAGACTTTAACCCCCCTCTGCTCCAGCAGCATAAAATCACTGAGGACACAGTGAAACTTATCACCACTAACACCCACCAGGACATAGATGGACTCATCACCACCACCATCAAACAGGACATGGATAGACTCTTCACTACGACCACCCAACAGGACATGGATGGACTCATTACCACACCACCCAACAAGACATGGATGGACTCATCACCACCACCACCCAAAAGGACATGGATGGACTCATCATCACCAACACCCAAAAGGACATGAATGGACTCATCACTACCACCACCCAACAGGACATAGAAGGACCCATTACCACCACCATCCAACAGGACATAGATGGACTTATGATCACCACCACCGAACAGGACATGAATGGACTCATCATTACCACCAACCAACAGGACATGGATGGACTCATCACCACCCTACCCAACAGGACAGGGATGGACTCATCAACAACACCAAACAGGAGATGGATGGACTCATCACCACCCCACCCAACAGGACATGGACAGACTCATCACCACCACCCAACAGGACATGGACAGACTCATCACCACCACTACCCAATAGAACATGGATGTACTCATCAGCATCACCACCCAACAAGACATCAATGGACTCATCACCACCCCACCCAACAGGACATGGATGTACTCATCACCACCACCAACCAACAGGACATGGACAGACTCATCACCACCCCACCCAACAGAACATTGATGGACTCATCTCCACCACCACCCAACAGGACATGGATGGACTCATCACCACCACCACCCAACAGGACATGGATGGATTCATCACCTCACCCACCCAACTGGACATGAATGGACTCATCACCACCCCACCCAGCATGACATGGATGCATTCATCACCACCACCATCCAACAGGACATGGGTGGACTCATCATCACCACCACCCAACGGGACATGGGTGGACTCATCAGCACCCTACCCAACAGGACATAGATGGACTCATCAGCACCATCACCCAACAGGACATAGATGTACTTATCATAACCACCACCCAACAGGACATGGATGGACTCATGACTACCTCACCCAACAGGACACAGATGGACTCATCACCACCACTACCGAACAGGACATGGATGGACTCATCACCTCACCCACCCAACAGGACATAGATGGACACATCACCACCCCACCTAACAGGACATGGACAGACTCATCACCACTACCACCCAACAAGACATGGATGGACTCATCACCACCACCATCCAACAGGACATGCATGGACTCATCACCACCCCACCCAACAGGACATGGATGGACTCATCACTACCACCACCCAACAGGACATAGATGTACTCATCACCACCACCATCCAAAAGGACATGGATGTACTCATCACCACCCCACCCAACAGGACATGGATGGACTCATGACCACTCCACCCAACAGGACATGGATGGAATCTTCACCACCACCATCCAACAGAACATGGATGGACTCATCACCACCCAACCCAGCAGGACATGGATGTACTTATCACCACCATCACCCAAAAGGATACAGATGCACTCATCACCACCACCACCCGAAAGGACATGGATGGACTTATCACCACCCTCCTCAACAGAACATAGATGGACTCATCACTACCACCACCCAACAGGACATGGATGGACTCATGACCACCCCACCCAACAGCACATGTATGAACTCATCGCCACTACCATCCAACAGGACATGGATGGACTCATCACCATCCCACCCAACAGGACGTGAATGGACTCATCACCACCAGCGCCCAACAGGACATAGATATACTCATCACCATCCCGCCCAACAGGATGTGAATGGATTCATCACCACCACCACCCAACAGGACATGGATAGACTCATCACTACTACCACCCAACAGGACATGGATGGACTCATCACCACCCTACCCAATAGGACATGGATGGAGTCATCACCACCACCACCCAACAGGACATGGATGGAGTCATCACCACCCCACCCAACAGGACATGAATGGATTCATCAACACTACCACCGAACAGGACGTGGATGGACTCATCACCACCCCACCCAACAAGACATGGATGGACTCATCACCACCACCACCGAAAAGGACATGGATGGACTCATCACCACCATCACCAAACAGGACATGGATGGACTCATCACCAACACCACCCACCAGGACATAGATGGACTCATTACCACCACAACCAAACAGGACATGGATGGATTCATTACCACCACCACCCAACAGGATATAGATGGACTCATCACCACTGCACCCAAAAGGACATAAATGGACTCATCTTCATCTCACTCAACAGGACATGGATGGACTCATGCCCACCCCACCCAACAGGACATGGATGGACTCATCACCATCACCCCCCCAATAGGACATGGATGGACTTAGCACTAACACCACCCAACAGGACATAGATGGACTCATCACCACCAGTACCCAAGAGGGCATGGATGGACTCACCACCACCAACACCCAACAGGACACAGCTGACAACTGCAGACTGCTTCATCCAATGGCAGGTGATGTGTGCTCACATGAACATTCATCAAATGTGAGAGAACAGAAGTCACACAACTTCTGCTCTTGGACCACGGTGGAATTAAGCTAGAAATCAATAATAAACCTAAGTCAAGCTCATGTAATTTTTGAGAAGTTTGTTGTTGTTGTTGTTATTGTTGTTGTTTTACTTAATTAGGTAGGAACTAGGATTTACTTGTTAGAATTATCTTGGATTCTACTTTGTTGTGAACAGGAAGCAAATATGGTTTTGGTCCTTTTCAGCCATCTGCTTAGTTGCCAAATGTGGGGTAGTTGATAATTTCTCATATGTTCTATAAGCTCCAGCCACTGTGAGTAAAGGGGGACGTCCCTAAGGAAGTTGCTACCGACTGCAGTTGTTTTTTCCCCACACCTCCATTGGTGGTCCAGCTGATGCTATGAGGACAATTACCCTTGAGTAGCTATTTCTGTCCCATTTTCATGACACAAATGTTTGTTCTTTTGTTATTTATGTTTTTGTCCAAATGAACATTCTTAATTCCTTTAGATAATACAAATTGGGTCAGTAGGCCAATGTCCTAAACCACAGAGGCTTCACTTACTGTAACTACTTTTAGAATTAGTCAAGTAGATTTGATAAAGATTGCGAAGATTGTCACAAATATTTCAGCTAGACTGTAGTCAGAACGCCTAAACTTCTAACTTGATAGCCAGTGGGATGGGGGAGGAAAAAAACCCAGCTCCTAGAATTCTGTCCCGTCTGATGTCCCCTTTGTGATGGCTTTGGGTTTAAGGAAGTCTTTGCGGGGGGCGGGGGGGCTGTTTTGTCCTAAGTTTACCTGGACTGTGGCTGCCACTGCTCCCTCCCCTGTCCCACCTGCCCATCCCCCTTCTTGATATTCCTGCTCTCACCATTTCCTCCCACAGCTTTTGTCTCTGATCTTTTCCCTCCCCAGGGGTGACTGACCTCAACTTCTTCAGCCTTGCTTAGGCCAACTTGGTTTCCGACTGCAGATTTAGTAATCCAGCAAATATTATCCAATCTAGATGGGGCATCCTTTTCATTTGCCTGCAAGTTCTGTTCAGTATCTAGTGTGGTGGCACTCTGTGAACCTAGGACAAACAGATACACAGAACTCCAAGATCCTCTGTCACTCAAATCGATGGCATGTCCTAGGCTTTTGCTCAATCTCATGCTGCTGAAGAAAGCTTGGAAGGAGCTGAGCTCTGAGGTCTCAGTAGAATGCGGTTTTTCAGTCTACCATCTAGAGTCCCCATTCTTTTTCTCTGAAGCATCTGTTGCTTTAGACACATAATTCTGACCTCATAGTACTCTTCCTAAAGACAGGTACCCATGATTTCCTATTTGAATATAAATTCCTAATTAGCAACAACAAAATCCATAAAAATGCTTTGAAGATTTTGGCATACTTACTAAAATACTCTTAACTTACTTTTAATATCAACCTATACAATTGCTAATGTGTACCTTGATTTATCATTTCAAAAGTGGGCATGTTTTCCTCCATAGCTTGATGGTGTTAACTAAAGTCAGTATTTTGGAGGAAGTGTGTCTGAGCCAAAGGTGCAGTGGACAGCATAGATTTTATCTTTAGGACAAGCTTAGCATACACTTCCAGGGTGATATGTAACAGTGTGGTTTTATTCGCACCTTACTTTAATCAACTAAATAGCCTTGAATAAAATTTTCCTACCTCATGCCATTATCCCAGCATCTTATAGAAAATAGGGAATCTGGGAAAAGGCAGATAGAAGAAGAGGGCAAGAAGGAGGAAAAAGGGAAATAATAGTTTGTGATAGACCCACCAGATAGACCCACATTCGTTAATGTTTTGGTGTGCAACTTTCTAGCCATTTTCTAGGCATAGTCATAGACATTTTCCTTTTCAGAAGACAGAATTATGTAGTAAATATTATTTTATACCCTACTTTTTTTCACTTACCAATATGACTCGTACATCTTTCTATGTCAGCAAACATGTTTTTGTAAAGGGCCAAATAATAAATATTTGCAGCATTTCAAGTTTTATGGTCTCTGTCACAACTGCTAGGTCTGCCCTGTGGTGCAAAAGCAACCATGGGCAATGATGAGTGCACAGTAATAACTCCGTGCCAGTGAAGACTGTGGACCACCATGGTTTGCCAACCCCAGTTGTAAATGGGTCTTTGGAGCCATCAGTTAAGATGGACTCACTGACCTCAACCCAGGCAGGACCCACAGGCAATCATACCAACCATGCTGCCACCTTCATTCTCAAGTCCCCCCCAGACCTCCCGAGTCCCACCTTTTATACCATGTCCTAACCCAGTCCTGTGTTAATCTTCCACTTCCTTTTACCAATGCCTTCCTTTGCCTATCTGCTGTCTATTATTTCTGAAAATTAGGTCTTTCCAGGGAATATTAAAATAAAAAACAACAGGGAGATATATGCTAACCACCCTCAGCTGGGGACTCTCCAATGCTCATTCAACTCATCACAATCCCTAAGTTTCCTGCATTCATTTTCCCACACTCAGTCTGCTTGTTGAACGGGACACTCACTTTCCTGATGCTCTCTGCAAATGGCTTTATCTCCTATTCTCAGGGAGGCCTGAGATAAATGTAGCGTGATTCTCTCCATGGCTGTGCACTAACGGGGCTATTCAGAGGTGTTGCTCATCTACTCCTGACATAGCAACACATGGCCTCCCACCTTCTGCTGGCTCTACAGTCCTCCGTTACCTGTTCTTGTACCTTCCATCCCTCATTACCTTAATTTCCTCCTGGATAAAAAGAAATGCTCATCCTAAAACCAAACAGAAAAGCAAATGAGGCCCCTGACATGACAAAGTGGTTCCTCCAGCTCCTGCCTGAGTGCCCTGCCCTGTCCTCCCTGCACCTGCCCACTCACTTCCCGTCCACCACCCATCCTAGGCTCCTATAGCACCCCTAAAGGGCACTGTCCTTCAGAGGTCCCTACGTTCTTCTCCCGTCATTGCTTTGCTCCCACATAAGCACCTCTGAATGCTTCGAGATGCCTGTGCTTTCTTGACTCTCCAAACTCTGTGATCCTCTCTTCTACTCTCATTTCAGGGTTCCCCTGTTCACTCCTGATCCCTGGGCGATGTTTTCTCCCAAAGTCCTGCATCTGTCCTCTTGCTCTAAAGTTTTTTGTTGGTGAGTGATATTTAATCACAACCCTCTGTTCTCAGGAAGCAGCGGCCTCTTTGGTGTGCTGCTCTTGTTATCACCTCCCTTTTACATTCTTACAGAAATCAGAGAACATGAAACAACTTCATGCCTACCCAGGAACTTATTGCCAGTTGTCCAGTTTTATTTTCTTATGAGTCTCTATGCCCCTTGTGACCTCTGTTAGTGCTAAGAGCCACCACTCTCACTCAGTGAATAATTACTCTGTCCTGTCAGAGGCCTTGTGAGCATCTCAATGATTCCCCACAATTTAGGCAGTGAGAATTGCCTTAGGGAAACAGAAGTTCAATGAGTTCAGAAAACCTTCCCCAAATCACCTCACCAGTAATAAGGATGGGATTTCTGCCTGGCTCTGTGTGGTCTCAGAGCCTGGTTCAGTTGTCTGATGCTTTGTGACAGCCTCTCACAAAACCCAGTAGCTTACAAAACAGTGACTTGGACAGAACTTCTAGGAGATAGAATAAAGAACTCAGAAACGCCTATCTCCAGCTAAATATCTAAACTGGTGGTACTTACAGAAAGCAATCATTTAGGGTGTCTAGAAATTATCCCATGGACATATAGCAAATGGAGAAATCAAGAAAATATTCTAAATTTCTGTAAGCACAGCTGACTCTACTGCATGTGAGCCATGACCTATTCCCTTATTCTACATAGTTCCTTGTTATTCATACTCTCCTCCGAAGGTCCATTCCATGTATGTGTTATCAGAACTACAGGGGCTCCATCTCCCCTTCCCCACTTCCAGTTTGGAGCTAGATTTTACTCTGGGAAGGGTGAGAAGCTAGCATTTCGTACTTGCCACCACACCCCACCTGATGTTTCAAAAGCTCTATTCTAGGTGATGCAGCCGGAAAGATGGAGTCTCCTCTCTCTACTCAGTTCTCACTTGGGAAACAGAAGTTCTACTCCATGTAGAGAAAGAGAGTACACTGGGGCTGGACTGCTCCCTGTCCAGCTGGCACAAAGGCAGCTGTTCCATCCAAGGAAGGATGAGCCAAGGAGATCAAGGGCCATCACTGCCCAGTGCTCACTTGTCCAGTGAGAATGTGGCTCTGGGAGAAGCAGGCACTGATCACCAGCTCCAGTGAAGTGGTGTAGAGTTCTGCCTGGAGAAGAAGGGAGGCCATGAAGGCAAAGATCTCTTTATTTCTGCCCAAAGGTCTAGGCTTTCCTTGAAACAGACCATAGAAAATTCCATGCACTAAGGAAAAGCGATTTTGGTGCCAGGCATTTAAGAGGAGGCTGGTAGTTCCTTGATAAAAGCAAAAGAGCAGAGCAACCAGGAGTTTAAGAGAGAGGACCAGAGGAAGCGACAGGGAAGAAGAGCTTTCCTGAGTTCACATTCAGCTGTGAGTTCTGGGAGACTTGGAGCATGTGCTGGGCTGTGCTCACAGGAGCAGTCAGCCCTGTGCACACTGGAAAGCGTCCTCAAGCTCCACAGACCACACACAGGGCTTATGCCCTACTGTAGGAGCAGGGAGCTTAAACACAATTTCTGATTAAACATGGATTGAACAATAAGGTACTCTGACACAGGGGCAACTTCTAGGAAGCTAGGATTAAAAATAAAATGAAAGTCATCCCTGGAGACTGCATGTATCTTCCTTGACTCCACACCCTCAGAAGTTATTCAGAAATGTAAAGTTAAGTCATTTTTCTCTCACTGAACAGGGAACAAATAAGAAACTCCCTGCACTGTAAGAGCAGCCTTCAAGACATGCACACACACATATATTGGTAAAGGATAAAACTCTAAATATCCCAGGAGCTTTAGCACAACCTTTTACCATAAGTTGGAGCTTATGCCAACCCAGGGGTAACCTCTAAGTAGTCAAGATATAGGATGAAAATAAAAGCAAAAACAAACAAAGAAGACAGGACGAAAATAACAGGCTGTATAGAACTGGGTTAGCAAAGTTATTAAATAAGTATCCCACAATGAGCCCAGGTGGGAAAGAGGAGACTGAATATCCAGAGTTGCTGTAATAGATTATCTAAAATGTCCAGTTCTCAGGGGGGCTCACAGTTGTCACAAGTAGGAAAATGTGACCCATGTTCAGGGAAAAGAGAAACATGCAATAAAAATCCTTGAAGGGGGCTAGGATGAACTTAGAAGACAAAGATTTCAAAGCAGTTACTATGATTATTTTTAAAGAAATAACCAAATCTTGATTAAAGAATAAAAGGAAGGTATGATAATAAAGTCTCCTAAAATAGAGAATAGCAGATAGAAATTATAAAAAGATCAAATAGAAATTTTGGAGTTGAAAAGTACAATAACCAAAGTAATATTTCATTGGTGGGATCCAACAATGTATTTGAGCTGGCAGGAGAAAATTTCAGCAAAGATTATGTAAGCTAAAATTAAGAAAGGAAAAAATAAAGAAAATGAATAGAATGCAAAACATTTTGGAACAACATTGGGCACACCAAAATAAATGTGAAGGGTCAGGAGAAATCTTCTAAATATGGATCAAAATTGTTTTCACATAGTAAATGAGAAAATATCATGAATGTTACATTAATCAGGTGGATAAAAATATCTCCGATTGTATGGGAAGCCCACACACTGTACTCCAAGCTTGAATCATTGTACACAGTTATGACTCAATAAAAAA